>JBBPFQ010974343.1:0-11033 GCA_037974815.1 Kaempferia elegans
ACTTACCCATCTCGACCCATTTTTCCCCATCGCTTTTTCAGGTCGAGTCCCCCTCCCAGCACGCACGGTGCATGTGATCCCACTGCTCAAAATTGATGATTAACTGCCCCACTTACGATTGGAATATCTACGTAATACTGATTATTTTGGACGAGCTTTTATGAACACTTTCTTATATATTTAATGTAGGATTAAACCAACATGCTCTTTAAAATTTAAACAGTTACACTTTTAAATCGAGATTCGAAATTAGACTCTTGAATGGTTATACATTTAAAATTCCAAAATCTACCACGGAGTATCTATAACCATTAATTTTTAGAGTAAATTTTATCATTTAGATTCTCATTCGAGGCTAAAAGATTTTATTATTATTTTTTTAATGATTTTCATTTTAGAATATTTGAAGTATTTATTATATTTTTATTATTTATTGTTCATAATTAATTGAATATTATTATTTTATTAATTTTAATTTTAATATTTTTTTTTTAAAAAAAAAGAACGTTGTTAATTGAAGTTAATATATTAGGTTCAGAAATTTATTTCTTAATTATTAATAAAATTTTTATTTTTTGATAAGCGCGTCAATATTCCAGTAGCAATGAAAAATTTCAACATTAATCCGTTCAAAAAATTACACAGTGTCAGTTAAAAAAACACGATGATTAATAATTAATGTTTTAATCGTCGCCTGGACCACCTAATCAGGCCGGTTTTTTATTTCCTAGCCTTCCTTGGTTCTCTCCCCTACGGACCGGCCGGGCTTCCGGTCTGCCCTCCCAAACCATTACCATCAGCATGCTGCTGGATTTTCCCTATCGTGAGCCAAGGCAGCAGGCACATTGCTTAGATCCGCGCCTTCGTAAAATTATGCTCTGCTTGTGAAAAGTTTTGGACTTTCTTTCCATGTTCATCTTTCTTTCGAATTTGTTCCTCTTTCCTTCTCCTTCTCGCTTTCCTTCTCCTTCCACACAACATTTGGATAGATATATAGATAGATAGATACGCATTGAATACGTGATTATTTGGAAGAAGAAAAAAAAGGGGGAGGGGGAGAAATTTCCTTCTCTCGGTCTTTGTCGTCTCCGAGTTTGAGTTGAACACGGAAAGCGGTTTCTGGTTTTAGCTGACGGCTACTTTGGTTGTTCCTGTTTCTGTTTCTGTTTCTGTTTCCTTGAGGTTGAACGGCTGCTGCGAAACACTCGAGGGAGGAAGGAAGAAGGAGGCGAGGCGTCGGCATGGCCGGCCTGGATCCGATCAAGTACGCCCACAGCCCCGCGCATAAGTCCGTGCTCGCGCGCGATTACCCCGGACTCAAGCGCGTGATCTCCGCGCTGCCGCGCCTGGCGGACGCCGCCTCCGTGCGCACCGAGGCGGCGTCGATCGCAGAGGAGGAGAAGGCCGAGGCCTTCTCCGCCGTGATCGACCGCCGCGATGTTCCTGGTAGGGAGACGCCGCTGCACCTCGCGGTCCGCCTCGGCGACCCCGCCGCGGTCGAGATGCTCATGGCTGCCGGCGCTGACTGGAGCCTCCAGAACGAGCAGGGTTGGAGCGCGCTGCAGGAGGCCATATGCGCTCGGGAGGAGAGCCTCGCCCGCATCATCGTCCGCCACTACCAGCCTCTCGCCTGGGCCAAGTGGTGCCGCCGCCTGCCGCGGGTCGTCGCCACTATGCATCGGATGCGGGACTTTTACATGGAGATCACCTTCCACTTCGAGAGCTCTGTCATCCCTTTCATCTCTCGAATCGCCCCTTCCGACACCTACAAGATCTGGAAGCGGGGGTCCAATCTCCGGGCCGATATGACTCTCGCTGGATTCGATGGCTTCAGGATTCAACGATCTGATCAAAGCGTTCTTTTCCTCGGCGATGGATCTGAGGATGGGAAGGTTCCGCCTGGGTCTCTGTGCATGATTTCCCACAAGGACAAGGAGGTAATGAATGCTTTGGATGGGGCTGGCGCGCCAGCCACAGAGGCAGAGGTCCAGCAAGAAGTCACCGCGATGTCTCAGACAAACATATTCCGGCCAGGGCTTGACGTCACCCAGGCAGTCCTTCTTCCGCAGTTGACATGGAGACGGCAGGAGAGGTCAGAAATGGTTGGACCTTGGAAGGCTAAGGTGTATGACATGCATAATGTTATGGTGAGTGTGAAGTCCCGCCGGGTGCCAGGGGCAATGACTGATGAAGAATTCCTCTCAGCCTGTAACGATAATGATACAGAAACTGAAGAGTTTGAAGATATTTTGACGGAAGAGGAGCGGAATCAATTAGAGCATGCTCTCAAAATGGAATCACCTGACATAATTGATGAATACCAATCAGATGGGCATGTTACTCATCGTCATAGTTGCTATGAAGCCAGGGAGATTGAAATCCAAGATGTAGATAGTAGTGGTAGTATTTGCGAGAGTAGGCAGGAGAGGAAAAGTTGGTTTAGTAGTTGGGGAAGGAGGGGAAACAATCAAAAACAAGAGGGGCAGAAGAAGGATATTCCTCCAAGAACTTCACTTTGTGTGGAGGAGAAAGTTAGTGATCTCCTTGGTGATTCTCCATCTAATTACCAGAGCAGACCAGGAAAGCACTCAGTAGAGGTTATTAACAAGGGGGAGGATGTTAAAAGGGGAAAGGACAGGGATTCAAAAAAGTCAGGAATGAGTTCTGAAAATGGATATCGCCACAAAGAGAGTAGCAAAGAGAGCGAGTATAAGAAAGGTCTAAGGCCTGTTTTATGGCTCTCTCCAGATTTTCCACTCCGGACTGAAGAGCTATTGCCATTACTTGATATCATGGCAAACAAAGTCAAGGCAATTCGTCGTCTAAGGGATCTTCTCACTACAAAATTCCCTCCTGGAACATTCCCAGTCAAGGTATGAGATAAAAATAAATCAGCGTGAAATTCACATATTTTTTTTTTAATGTCTTTGGGCATTTACCAAATTGTGCCATTCAAGCTTTTCCATGATTGTTCATAGCATTCGTGCACATGACTGACCACCATTATTTTGTCTGTTTAGTGTTAGAAAGTGTTCCTTTAAAAATTGTGAAATCTGTCCTTAGCTATGAATTGGTTATCGTGTGAAGATCCACCATGTAGACTGCTATATAATTCTTTGTTAGTCAATTTGTACACTGCTACTCTCACAGAATTTCATGCTTTTATGATGCAGCTGCCCTGTTATCAAACTATTACCTTTTTATGTTTTCCTTCTACTGTGAAGTTTTAACTTAGTTTGGTTTAAAATTTGTATTTTAACTTACAAGGAGATGCCTAGGGCGTTGGCTTTGTTGATGGAAAATTCAGTGTTGATGATGCACGCCCTTGGAATGGTTATCATTAGAGATAGTGTATAAGGTGATAGGGAGCTTATCTTAGGGTTATTCTTGCAGTTGTATAATAGTTTTTGTAGAAGAAAGATATAGGCTGTTGATTACATATAGTATAGAAGAAAAAATTTTGCTGTATATCAACTATTTGGGTTTGACTACATATAGTATATATTACCTTAGCCTGCATTGCATTATGCAAAGTCATCACTATGAATGCCTTGGCTATTTAGACACCTTATAGTTGCGTTTCTGTGGTTTCTATTTATCCTTTTTCTATATAATTTATTTGTTATTTCTTTATGTTTTTTCCATTGTAAATATTTTTCTCATTTTATCATTTGTCTATCAGAAATATACCTAACAAGCCATAGATTATAGCATTTATCTGTCCTAGCAATTTTGAGCATCCATCTCAATGTTTTCATCTTTACTACATTAGTATTTTCTTCTTCTTTTATCTACCAGGACTATGCCTAACACAAGCATTATAGTTTTTTTTTAATCTATCCTAGTAATCTCACATATTCATTTCTATATCATAATTTTTTCTGTATTAATATTTGTATTTTCAAAATATCCAACACTCTAATCCATAAAGTGTGGTCTAGTTATATTACATTTTTTTATGTATTATGCTTGAAGCCCCCTTGGAATGTTTCACATACATTTTCCAAGAATATCAAGGAGTGTATTTCTTTGTCAATGATCTACTAGAAACTAAAGTATGAAAGGATAGGTTGAATGTGAAAACATCACTGAGAGAGTATCAAGTTTTTGAATGGCGTATTTAGTATTTTTCCTAAATTGTGCATCCTTTGATGAATGAAGATTGTATTAGCCATCTTTCTTTTACTATGATGTGATATGAAGGCATTATGAGAGAGAAATAGCATGCAGACGGTGAGTGAAATTTTGGCAGAGGTATTTTTCTGGGTCGTAAAAGGGGAAGCAAGGAAGCGAACCTGGTGTATTGCATTAAATAGTCACATATATCAGGATATGCACATTTGAAATCATTGCAAGGATATCTATCAATGGTCAGCCTCTTCAAGTCTAAGTCATTTAATGGTAATCTATTCCAGGACAAAGTAAGTCAAGTTTAATCATTTATTAGCTGGAGTCATTTGGCTACTGGAAGGTGGTAATAGATTTGTCTCAAGTATGCATCTCTAAAGAGAGGTTTGTTATAGGAGGAACTGCTAACCCAAGATAGTAGTAGGTCACTTTTCTAAGCTTATAAATTTCCTCATCAGCCCACAATTAAAACATATGAGATTGAACTAGGTTTGTCACCACTTGACTCCCTGTAAAAATTAAAGTCTATCTCAACTTGGAATTATCACTCATAGGTGGGATGTGACTATCACATGGATTTCCCTTTCCTTATATCTCACAATGACTAGGTTTTCATAATCCATTGACTTTGTTGAACTGCACTTTAGCCCAAGTTAATCATGGCTCACTTATCCAAGCTTATAGGTGCTTATAATTAGCCGACAACTCACAACTCAGTTTGTAAATTAAACTAGAGTTTCACCATTGGGTTCAGTCTAAACAAACATAACTTCACTTTTTAGTTCTAGTTCACAATAAATCAATACTAATCCTATTAGGCCTATGCTAACTTGATTAGGTAAACCAATTAAATGCATCCAAACCCCATAACTAAATTGTTGGTTTAATTAATTTATCTTAGATTAATCTTGCTTTAATACCATGATCTGTATAATAAATCTATAACAAAATTATACCCTGATTACACCTACTTAGAGGTGTCAATTAGGTAGGGCTCAAGCACTAAACATAGGCTAGGTGGCACCTACTTAACCATTGGGCTACGTTGGGCGTGACATGTATCTTGACTAACCAAGTCTCACCTCCTCTTCCTCTCAAAATAAAATACCATGTGAACCAAGAGGGAAGGCCGTCTACCTCTTGGACACCTAGAATAAAAAAATAATAATAATACCATTCAATTGCCCTATAATGACAAAAAAGCAGTATTATTGGTCTTTTGGCTGTAAATTTACCAGAATATCCTTAAAAATTCAAAATATTATAAAAAATTCTCAAATTTTCCTTATAAGTACCTCAACCCCCCTCATCCCCCATCTAAATACATTCTCAATCTCTTCTCAAATTCTTAATTCTCCTACTCATTTTTCATTCTCCCACAATCTCTATTTTAATCTCATGTTTTCTCTTATTTTCTTTTAATTTTTAAATTTTTTAATACTAATATTTTGTATTATTCTAATGTCTTTTGTTGTTGTAGCCCATATCATACTCAATTGTCGATGTTATCCACTCTTCTTAATAGGCATATTTTTTTTTAAAAAAAAATATTATAAATCTCCAAGTTTACATATCAAACAAAATATTAAAATGTAACTCATAGCACTCTCTTTATTTAAAAGAAATATTATTCTACAAAGGTAGTGAATTGAACCAAAAGGTGGATGTCCTTCTGATTAAAAATCATCACTTACTAACCAAAGCTAGTGGACCTTGCTTAGCAACCTAGGTCTTAGGCTCTAACACCTTAATCCTTAGCAAGTCCTATAATTCATGCCCTTATATTATGTCACTTTGTTTTGAAGAAACATTGATAAAAATTTTAAAGCTGAAATCACAAAAAAAAAACAAAGAAAATTCCTTCAATCTTCTGATAATTGTGATGTACATACATCACATGACAAATAGTCGGGGATGAAGGAAAATGCATAAGGGTAAAAACATAATAGAAAATTAATACAACAACTAGATTCCTTTGTCAGAAAGCAGCAGAACAAAATACTTCAAAATATGACACTTTCAAATAAAGACACTGTAATAGTACATCCTTGAGTGAACACTTGATGGTTACCAAAAACAATTTCTAGTTCTCTATTGCGAATTATGTTTGAAAATCAGAGGCAAAAAATAAAAGAGTCAATACCACTAGTCACAATCAAATACACAAATTGATAAATCTTAAGCTACACGTAAGATGATGAAGTGAAGAAATAAATATAATCCAATGCCATAACTAAACAAAAACAACTCATTGCCATAGCTAAGTCATATGAGATATTAAATATGATGGTCAATTCATGTAAATGGAAATTATATCTCAGTGAATTGTAGCATCAATGCAAAAATTCACTTATCTATACGAACTGTGATAATTGGTATTAGAGACTAACTAATTCTAAACATGGTGGGGATGCTTGAAAAGGATTGAGCCTGCCTGATGGCAAAGCCACTATTGGGTCTCACCACCATCATTTAGGGTTGGTTTTTAACTTTGAGTTGAACTTTTGGTTTTGACAAGGATGTTAAACCTTAAGTTGGGAAGATTTTTCATTCCTTAGTTTAGTTCACATGTTGAGTTGTGTGCTAGCATTGGCAATTTATAAGTAATATATGTGTGCTATATTTAACTTGGTCACTGGTTGGGCCTACCAAATTAATGATGTAGTTCACTCCAGAGATCTGGAATTTGTATGAAAGTGAACCTATAGCTAGGCATAGTGGCATATGTAAATAGGTGTTTATATGTAATGGTGCCAATATTGGATATCACATATACATGATGTGATCAATGATGATTCTAGACTCTGTATTACACTTTAAGTAGAGCAGACTTTTGATGCCATAGTTTAGTCTTGCATGGTGAGTTGTAAGCCAATGGAAGGGCGTTATATTCTTAAATATGTAGCTATTATTAAGCAATTGGTTCAATCATTAAAATTTGAGTTAACAAATCAATTCTCTCACTTATGTAAAGGTTGGGAGGATTTGTATATTAGGGATGTTTGTGAATTATGAGTTAAAACTTAGGATTGATGGACGCTCAAACCTAAAGTGGGAGGAGAGTTTTTGACAACTTAGTTTATCCTCACATGTTAATTATGGGATAATAAAGGAGGTTATAAGCTTGGTGGAGTCCATTACTGCGGCTTAACCACTTTGGGCCAGTGGTTGAAACCAAAAAAGTAAATGAGTTATTCCATATATGCAAGCCATGATACTAATGCCAATCTAAAGTTGTGGTGCATCTATGTTACTTAGACTCAGCGTGCATGTGTATGATATGGGTATGGATTTAGATTTTTAAGATCTCATTTGTTTAAAAAAGTTTTACATGTTTTAATGCGGTAAACAAAAATGTATTGGTACTTGACTCATAGTGTTGGGTGTCCGACATGGTACTGGAAAGCTAGATGAAGAGTCTAAATGTTAGAGTGTGAAAAAGAATAGATTTTTTGCCATTTCAAGAAAGCAATGCAGATAACATTTTAAATATTAACAGAATTATTTTTGTTGTTGATCTTTATTAAAGGTGCATGTTCAACATGGAATATCTTCTTAAAGATGAACAATTGGTGCATTTATCGAATTCTATTTAATGATTTTTGTTAATCAGTTTTTTTTGTCATAACTAATTCATTCACTCTTGGCTATGCATACTAGTTGAAGTTGCCTGGCTCATTTAAAATTTGGCATGGACAGGTAATAGGTATACTATGTTTGAATAATGAACACGAACAAGTTTGCTTCGATTTTAAAAAGAAATTTTCCATTTTAACGTTTGAAGTTAGAGATTTAAAGGTTGTGCTAAAAACAGGTATATATTTCTTAATTAAAACTTTAAACTTGAGATAAGCAAAATAACTAGACTAATACGTTGAGCAAAGCTAGCATCTACTACCGTAGAAATTAGAAGCGTTAGTGTCTTGGTCGTCGTCCAAAATATTTAGCCACATGGTTGATTGTGTCATTTTGTTGTGTGATATATATTCTGCATTTTTCTGTTCTCTTCACCTGATTGTTCATAACCTACCTTTTTGTTTCTTATTGCTTGTCTCAATTGCTCTCTTTTTGCGAGTACTGGTCTACCTCCAAATTTGCACTTTGTAAAGAAAATTATGATGAAATTTAATCCCAATCTATTTGACTATGAAAAAGATTTGTTCCAGCAGCATGTGAATCCAACTCAATGTTTGCGAGCTAAATGATGGGTTGCAAGAGTCTTGTATGGAGCACATATCTTATGTTAATCTGATGATAACAGATATTTGCAGGTAGCCATTCCAGTTATTCCTACTATCCGCGTCCTGGTTACTTTCACTAAATTTGAGGAGCTACAGCCATTGGAAGAGTTCTCAACACCTCCTTCTAGTCCTGGGAGTCAGTCCCCTGAAACACAGACGCCAAGCTCATGGATTCGATGGATAAAGGTACCCTATCGCCAAAGTAACTCCGTAAGCTTAGGACCTAGTAGCCGAGTGGAAGATATACAAGATCCTTTTGTGATTCCACCGGACTATGTGTGGATCACTCCTGAAGCTAAAAAGAAGAAGATACAAGACAATAAGAGCAAATCCAAGAAAGGAAAGAGTCAGACGAAGTGAATTACTGTGGATGGAATCTGAACTGGGCATTTGGGTAAGACTTATCCGTTGGATGCATAAATGTATTTGAACACAATTGTTAAGTTTGCTTTTAGAAGATTTCAATGGATAGTCATGTACAATATTAGGTGCTTATAAACAGATTTGATAAGATTTGTTGGAATATTGTTTCGCCAGCTGATTGTGGCAATACATTAAGAGAACATTTCAAAATGTCCTTTCCATTTTTGTATTTTTATTGGCAAATGCCCTAATTTTTGTTTCTCATAAGGTTTTATGGTGTGCCCTTTTTTCTATATATAAAAATAAAAGTAATCAAAAGGTTATGGATGAGATTCAAACGTACTACATATCGATTACGAAAATACTCCTTAGCCATCAAGCTAAATTGTCTTTTTAATGTTGAAATCAAGGTGACTTAAGTAGAAATGTTAGCAATCAAGCAAAATCAAAAACAAAATAGAGTTGTGGTTATCACTAATATTGGAGTTGTAGTAATGCTCATGAGAGGACAACTTGCGTTGATTTTCTTTAATATTTTCCTTGATGATGCAACGCATGACACTTATTATGGATCTAAACCTGTAAAACTCGCATTTGCAAATCTTGTTCAAATAATAGTTGATCAATGGCAAAAGGTCATGGGCAATTATCTTGACAGATGGTGATTAAATACCCGAGCAAAAAATCTCTTAGAAAATAAAATCTTTAATTATCATAATTTATCTTCCTTCTAAACATCTTAGATGGATATAAAGTCGCATCAATTATCCTAGATTCGACATTAATTTTTTTTTTTCCCTACCAACATATAGGACGTACAGCATCTATCTTTTATTATATTACTTGAGTTGCTTCGGTATTGGGCTGATTAAAGTTGCATCTATAGTCAAAGAACATGAGCCCATGAATATTTGACAATGATTCGACCATGAGTCTTTTATAGTGGCGGGTGATGTGAATGTTTTGAAAATAAATAATATTAATATGTAAATACACAAGTCAAGTCCTTCGAGAACGTAGAATATGTTTTCAACCTTTGACTTTTGTTATTAATAAAAAAATCGAATAGTATAGTAGATGGAGTGGTTTGAGATTCAAAGGAAAAAAAATAGGAAATTTTATAGCTCTATGATGCGGTATTATATCTTATTAATTTTTTTAGGTACTTAAGTTCAATTTATATATCCGTTGAGAGTTATATCTTAATGGCTAATGAGACGGATCACTTCCAAAACTTACATTATGCCAACTAAGAAAATAAAGAAAATTTCATAGAATTTTCGTAATAATACTTTTTGTTTACTGATATTTGTATTCCACGTATGGCAGTTACGTGATTAATTAGTAAATAGGAATGACGATGACATTGACTCTGTTCGCCAATGGCGTACGAAGAGCATCTTCACCGGCTACGTGGCGTAATCCATTAATCCGCCGGCCGTCCGTTAAATTTGGTCTCTCATTTTACTCGAATCAGCAGCATTTGCCAAGCGAGCATGGCGAGTTCTCTGGCGTCTTCCTTGGCAGTGGTCTTGCACGTCTGTGCCTTCCACGACTGCTTCAGGTACCCGCTCACCGGCGATCCTTGCACCGTCGGCGGGTACCTCCTCGGCAACTCCACCAACTGCACCGGCGGAGACACCGAAGACTGCTGCGCGCCCGGCGTGCTGTACCCTCAGTACCTCTGCTCTCCGCCCGTCACCGGCGAAACGCCGGCGAGTATGGTCATCAGCAGCTTCGCGCAGGGCGGGGGCGGAGGTGGCGCTGCGAGCTGCGACGGAAGGTACCACAGCGACGACGAGATGGTGGCATCGTTATCGACGGGGTGGTTCGACGGCGGGTCGCGATGCAACAGGAGCATCACCATCAGCGGGAACGGCAGGCGGGTGGCGGCCACGGTGGTGGACGAGTGCGACTCGGTGGGCGGGTGCGCGGAGGAGCAGGGGTTTTATCCGCCGTGCCGGAACGACAGGATCGTTGCTTCGCCGGCGGTTTGGAAGGCGTTGGCGATGCCCGAAGCCCTGATTGGGGATTATAATGTTACATGGGCGGATGCATATTAATTAAAAGAGCCGGCTAATTGGGGATTTAATTTGTGAATTAAGGTTTCTTTTTCTTGGTCAAAAATAAAAATAATGATAATAATAATAATAATAATAATAATAATAATAATAATAATAATAATAAAATAGAAATTTATTTAAACATGTTGCAGCGGTCAGGTCAAATCTTTCTCAAATTAATTATATAACAACAGATGATTCACTAGCCCAGCGTCTAGATCTGCTGTCTCAAATTAAT
>JBBPFQ010974449.1:0-11028 GCA_037974815.1 Kaempferia elegans
ACCCTTAACCCCCCCTCTTCCCCCCCCCCCCCCCCCCCCCAATTCCTAACTAAATGATGGCGTCATCATGGTGATGAGACTGGGAGAGAGTTCCAGGCTTCTTCATTTAGTATTTATGAGGGCAATAAATGGAAGAGTGAGAAGTTGGTAGAAAGGAAGATGTTTGATAAGCAGCCAAAGTGGTGAGTTTGTAGGTGAAAAAAATTCTGTCTTCATTTCTTCTGTTTCCTTTTATCGGGTTCATTAAAGCTTCAATGGAATAGTAAGTTCAAGATGGATCTTGAAGTTGAGATGTCAACAAATTTCCTTGCTTTTGTAGTGAAGTTCATCAACGAATCCAAATGATCCTCTTGGAATTTGGTCTACCTATTTCCCCCACTTGAAATCATTCTTGCGATCTAATCTTTTTGCCTATTCAATAGTTTTGAATCACTATATCTCTTTGCAATTAAAACAACTTTATGATAACCTCCTCTCCATTATGAACTACTTTATTAATCTCTTTTCCCCCCTTTAAAGATACTGTCTGAATCTTTCCTTGAATTTTCAGATATCTTCTCATCCAATGACAGAAGAATCTTTCTGCATTCTTATCAGGAGAAAGATGCTTCTGAAATAAAGAATTCCTTCACAGAAATGAAATTCTACCCTGATGATGAGTTGGTAATTTCTCTTATATTTCCCACAATAGTATACTTTGTTCTATTTTTCCTTCTCTTGTGCTCATCGTCCCATCCTTCAGATGTAACTCTATCATTTCTCTTGAATAAATTGCCATATTATACCCCCTAAACTCACAATTGTACCTAGTAGTTGCCATTTTTCTGTCTAATTGCGACTTGTTACTTCATTGATGCAAAAAAGGAGACTGACTTGAGGATTCAGATTCTACCTATCATTTTCTCTTCTTTCTTTTTTTTTTTCCATTCTTTCTTGAAAGAGAGACCTGAAACCCTAGAACTGTTAATGGTATCTGTTAAGACTTTATCTCCTATTTATCCTCATTTTTGAAAAGGAGCAACAATTTTGCAGTGACTACAGGAGCGAAGACATCAGATTCATATGCTCTGAACCAGCTTAAGTTTTCAATGAAGAAACATGTCGAATGCCATGACAGTGATTCAGTGAGGAATACAATAATGAAGCATGAAGAAATCTTCAAGGAACAGGTAAAAAAAAAAGTGCTATTTTAATTGCATTTCTACCCTAAACAAACACATTGTTACTACTGAATAATTTCAGTTACTAACTGTGCAAGTAGCACTTGTATAATTCATCGCTTTAAAGAAAAGGATCAAATTCTGACTCACCGAGATGAGCTGACTACTGTAGGTTTGTGAACTCCATCGTCTGTATCAAGTCCAGAAGATGCTGATGGGTGAGCTGGTGAACAAGAAAGAAGAGCTCAATTCCTTGCCAAGTGAAGCTACAGAAGCAGTTGCAGAAACAAAAACTAGAATCTGGAGTAGTGCTTCAACCTCAGAGATCACTGAATCTTCTCATGTCAGTAATGTGAACCAACCTGCAGCTTGCAGCACAAGGACAGACCTCCTCTCAAGGGAGCTAAGTTTCTGCTCTCGCAACCGATCATCGAGTGAACATATAGTGGGATTTGACTTCAAACAACCAGTTCAAGAGAACACTTGCACAGGAGTAAGGAATACCAAACAGCTACGAGAAACTTGGTTTGATGATGGAAGTGAACTTGACTTGACACTTAGCATAGTATGTGGTCCTAAAAGCATGGAGGAACAAACGGTTTCACTGTGCCCAAATGCTGATATTGGCTGCTCGGATTCGACTACTAGTGATATTAGGCTGAGGCAGATTGAGCAGGAGAAAGAAGAGGAATGTAGTGATACCTCTTCTGAGATGAACAGGAAAATGTTGAAAAGTCCCCCTTGGATTCTGGGTGCTCAAAATTTGAACAAGAAATGAAACAACACAAAATTTTGTTAGTTGTTTGACTTGTTTCTTGTTGCTTGGATCCTTAAAAATGGCGAAAGAGAATTCTAAACACGGCCTTTTGCAGTAGCAACCAATATCAATTGTTTTATACAGTCAATACCTTTTTTTGGTTTTCAAGTTTGTTAATCTTACTCTTGATTTCTTTTGTTTTGTCATTTAGAACAAAAGTGGTCCAAAAGTGCGGTATCTCTTTTCATCCCAAATATATTCTGGGTAAACACAATTCTCATCTAGCATGTTGAAACAAGCTGAACTTGGTTAGTAGTTTCAGACTTTATGATATTTTCATAAATTTAATAGGGTTGATTGTGAGTTGAGTACTCTGTAGAGTTTAGATTTATGGACTTTGGTCGATTTGGGTGATCCATCCAACTTCACGTGTTGAGCATGTGTCCATATTGTTGGAAATTTTGATGGAAAGAAGAGGTGTGGAAATTTCGATTTGGCTACTTGCAGCAACGGCTATTGCAACAGAAGCTTACGGTGGGAAAGCAGGGAACCGACAGCCCCAATTCGCAACCCTTTAGGGGGGAAGGTAGTCACTTCCTCATCCAATCGAGCGGATCTCGGTGGGTGGAACACAGTCAGCAGCGCAAGCCGGCAATGGTGGCGTTCCGGCGGTGAAGGCCGTGGTGATGCGCACAGCTAGCAAGCGCCGGCGGACTGCTGACAGATATACATGTGAATATAGAGATTTTCATAATGGAGTTCTTTTTATTTATGTAAAGATTGATAGGTATGGGGCATAGTTCATTAGATTTGACTTCGTTTATTGTTGTTCGTCCTTATTCTTTGTTCTTTGATATTTGTTCTTTGATAGAAGGCTCTCCTGTTAGTCTAGTGAAAAATCCTTATCTTGTTAATTAAATCCCAGATAGCCTGAGGCAAGCTGTTTGGTGAACTAATACTATTATTGTTATCAGATATCACTGTTCAAATTGGAGTTTTGTATCATGCTTTTTAACTATTCATTGATTTGTTATCTGAACAGTTGGTATGGGCAAGGGATGCAAGAATTGAATGAGATCATAGATTGAACTTGATTTGAACTATTTCATTCAAAGTAAAAAAGAAAAAGTATCATCACTTTGAATGATGGATTTTGTAGATAAACTTATGCACGGTATGATTCTTATTGTTAGGTTGCACTATCATGATAATTTTTCTATCTTCCCTTCTAATGACCTGGTTGGGAGAAAAAAGACAATCTACAGCATTAAGTAGGAGGCTTTGTTAAGATTCACATAAGAGAAGTCAACTATACCTGCTTCTGATCTGTGAAGCATAAAAGGTAAAAAAAATATCAATTATATTTATCAGATTATACTTGATGACTATTGCTGAATTTTAAGAATGTACAAGAACCATAATATTTATATGGTGATAAGCAAGAGTCTATCTCCCTCATTGTTGTTTTTTTGAGTGAGATAGTAGTTGACCTGAGCCATAATATCTCTTATGGCAAGAAGCAAAAACTATATCTTCCTCGAGTCTGTATGTAAAAAAAAATATGGTCATGCATCAAACTCTAACAACAATAAACCTCCTGTTTTTGCTCAAGACTAAAATTTATGAATCAAATATCTTCAAACATTTGTGCAGTTTAAAACTCTGCATTGGAGCTTAATTACATTGCAAAAGTACATCAAAGTGCTGTAATTCTTCTTTTCCTAATAAGAGGTAAGAAGAACTAGGGGAAATTGAGCAATATTTTATCTGCTACATCATATAATGATCTCTAGTTAACTTTCGAGTGTTCTGTACTGCATCACCTTAATGGCCAAACATCTGTAAGAGTCCTAGACTGTATAATGCTGCTGGATGTTGTCGATGTCGAGCCCCTTTAGCTTGACAACTGATTCCACATGACCCTTCAGAGTGTTCAGCTCTCTTATCCTGCAAAATAATCACCCATTTGTACATTAACAGTTTAATCATCTCTTTGTCAGATAAGTTTAATTGTGTAGAAATGACATCCCAATGATTGAGTTGAATATTACAGACAACATACCTAGCAATCTCAGCTCGTCGCTTGGCCTGCTCGGCGATCTCAGAGAGCTCAAGGAAGCTGCTCCTGTCAGAGAATAGATTGGTGGAGTCAGGTGTCTGGAGGCCATGAAGCGTTCTCTGTGCAACAGCCCATTGAGCTTCCCTTTCCTCTCTTCCATAATTCTTCTTTGTGGTAAAGGCAGTCTGCGATAGTATAGACAAGTATGGATGTGAGAAAAATCAGTGGCAAATAATATGGTGTTTAAGAAGTTCAAGCTTAATCTTTGCTGTACCTTCTGCTTGAAGAGATTATCCCACGCTTTTCCACTTAGAATATAGCGAATGAAGAACTTGAAAAGGTCCAATGGGATGTAGAAAACTAGACTATACAGCCATATAACTCCAGCCCATCCCCAGCCACAGCCTTTGATTTTGGCAAAACTCCAGTTAGCATAGACAGCAATAAGAGTTGCAACCTGCACGATGAATCCTTGCTTATTCGAGCAGAAATTCAATTTTTTTTTAAAATAATAGTAATAATATGGTAAACTTTTGGCCCCTGTGTTCATCAATAAGAAAGTAGCGATTTTATTGGAGAAATTGAATGCTATATTAGTATTACCATGTATGAAAAATTGCAATTAAAAAAGCACTGCCGTGTTACTATTCTGCAAACTTATTTTGCACAGTAAGCAATAAAGAAAAAATTTAAAGAGCAACTTAGTCCATGATAACTCATGTAATCTACTGAAAATAAGATATGAGATGATAACTCGTGTAATCTTCTGAAAATAAGATATGAACTAGATGCAATGATGTTTCCCTGAAATTGAAAGTTACCCTGAAAGCATTGAAATCATTATCATGTCATGTTAGCCTCAGCTATTTGAACTTTGAAGTCAAATATATGAATTTTGCTGAACCATACTCAAGCCTGAAAACCAATTAAGAATTATGTCACAAGGCAACTTGTTCTAAAATTTATCTTTGCTATACTTGTGGAAATTCCAGATGAAATCAAATAAGTATAGTATGCAGACTAATCTTAGCGAAGGTATAACATTCATATGACAATGAACAGATGAGCTTTTGGCTTTACAAAGATTATTTGTGGGCACAATAGACATTGATTTTAGAAGATTATGTGGGAAAAAAGGCTTCACTTACAAGTTGTGCGATCACAAAGGCACTGACTAATAGAAGTCCAGGGCGTTCAAGAAAACTCCATCCGCGTGATCTTGTGACAAAAATGAGAGCCTGGCTAACAATACTAACTTGAAGGTACAGAGCAGCCATCATTTCATGGTCACTTGTCCTTATTGATCTAACTTTGAATTTTTCCTGTGTTAACACACCAAAACAAAAAGAATTTTTTGCATCTGTCAGAACAAGAAAATGAAAAGCTCTTCGGTGATTTGTTTTTATTTCTCTTTCTTTTATCAATAAGCATAAATTTGGATGTTCCAATAGAGGTACTAACAGCAGAAAATAAAAGCAATTCTTCAGCAATTGATACATTCAGAGAGCGTTGAACCATGAAGAGGGTGCTTACTGAGAAGAAGTCTGTCTCCCTTATAGCCCAGAAGAAGATGACAGTCATCAAAGCTAAATAAGATCCCAAAACGACACCGGTGGCAAAAATCTCCCTCAACTTCCAACTGTCAGGCAATGGAGAAGGTTTCACCCGGTCTTTGGAGATTGTCATGATAGTACCTGCAAATAGAGCAGAAGAGAACATAATAAAAAAGACTCATCCAGAGAAAGTGTTAAGTAAATCGCTGTGGTCGAGGACCTCACCATCATTAAGTATGGCAATTATCAGAACCATAAAGGGTGAGAAGTCAAATTTCCATATCAGTGCAATAAGCATAAAACCAAGCTGCATAATTTTCTGAGTGAATAAGAGAATATTATGCAATCAATTTCACAATTTATAACTAGAGACTAAGCTTTTCAGCATACCACAATACGGATTGTAATAGAAACAGCATAGATCTGCATACAAACCAAAATGGAAAAATATCATAAAGTTGAATTAAAAAGTAGAATCAAATAAATCGAGCGTACTGTGTAGTTTTTCATTCTCTGGAAGATGGCTCTACTTGTAAGTACAGCACTGATAATGACACTGAGACCAGGTTCAGTGAGGACAATATCAGAAGCACTTCTTGCAGCATCTGTGGCATCAGCAACAGCAATGCCAATATCAGCTTTCTTCAATGCCGGTGCATCATTCACACCATCTCCTGTCATACCACATATGTGCTTCTTTTCCTGCAACCTCTTCACTATCTCATACTTGTGCTCTGATTCAAAATTAAATTTGATTCAATGAGAACAGAGCGATCATTTTGCAGAGTTCAGAAAGCTAGAGTCTCTGTTCATGAAGTACAATAAACCAACCAGGGAAAACTCCAGCAAAACCATCAGCCTTCTCAATCAGCTCATCCACAGGAAGTCCAGCGATTGACTCGTCCTTAGTTTGGCCAAGGAGCGAGGAGGAGGGATACATGTTTGACCCCATTCCAAGCCTTCTACCAGTTTCTTTAGCTATTGCAAGCTGATCACCTGGGAGCAAGAAAGCATGTCAATAAGAGAAGCAAAAAATGCAACAGTAGATCAAACATGAATAAAGCAATCGATCACCAGTAATCATCTTCACATTCACGCCAAGATTAAGAGCTCTGCGGATTGTTTCTGCACTGTCATGCCTTGGAGGATCAAAGAGAGGCAACAATCCGACGAATTCCCATGGCCCACCTGTGCTCTCCTTGGTCCTCTCTGGTACTTTCTGTAAACAATGACGCAAAACTAAAACACATGGTTGGGCATTGAAACGAAACGCTGCTCTCACAGATAAACAATCAAACACCTGTCGAGCAACAGCCAGCGACCGAAGCCCGCGCTCCGCAAACTTGTCGATGATAGAATGAACTCTTCTCTTAACCTCCTCTCTGGAGTTGCACAGGCTCAAAATCTGTATTCAGTGATCAAACGAGTTACTTGCAATGCTGCTGCAAGGCGTTGAGGAATAATAAGTCCAAACACAAGATGGTCACCTGTTCCGGAGCTCCTTTGCTCACGCGATGCCATTCGCCGTCAGCATCGATGTATGTCAGCGCAGTCCGCTTGTCGACTGGGTTAAATGGCAAGAAGTGGACTTCTTGTATTCCCGCCCTCGCCTGCCATGGATCACAGTTGACTAATTTAGAAAAGTCAATATGGTTTGTCAACGAGTCAATTTAAATATGAACCAATCAGAACGGTTGAACCGGAGAAGCAGTGTGAGCGGTTCATCAATTTAAGGCCGCATTGAAAAAGAGAAGTTACCTCTTTTGGGTCTGCAAGCATTCCGACCATGGCGGCGTCGATGGCGTCCTGGTTCTCGGTCCTCGACGCTCTGGCCGCCATTAGGATGACCTGATCCCGATCGACCCCTCTTGCGAAGACCTCAATCAAGTTCTTGTCGACGCTCAGTTTGTTGAGCGTCAGCGTCCCGGTCTTGTCGCTGCAGAGCACGTCCATGCCGGCCATCTCCTCTATCGCCGTCATTCTCTTCGTGATCGCGCCCTGCTGAGACAGCTTGTGCGACCCGATCGCCATCGTCACCGACAGTACCGTCGGCATCGCTATCGGAATCCCGCCGATGAGGAGCACCAGGAGGTTGTCGATCCCGTCCCGGTACTTCCGGTGCTGGATCGGGTACATAACGATGATCTCGACGAAGATCCCTACCCCGATGGAGCAGATGCAGAAGTTTCCGATGGCGGTGAGCACCTTCTGGAAGTGGCCGACCTGGTTGGTGCTGTCGACGAGGTGCGCTGCTTTGCCAAAGAAGGTGTGCACGCCGGTGGCGATGACGACGGCCTCTATCTCGCCCTGCTTGCAGGTGGATCCGGAGAAGACCTCGTCGCCGGGGTTCTTCGTCACGGGGAGCGACTCGCCGGTGAGCGCAGACTGGTCGATCTTCAAGGGATCGCCCTCGAGGAGGCGGGCGTCGGCCGGGATGATATCGCCCAATTTGATGCTGATGATGTCACCGGGGACCAGAATCGCCGCGTCCTGCTCGGCCCACCGCCCATCTCGAAGCACCTTGAGAGCAAGCAAGCGATCAAAAAGTAAAATTTTGAATCGGATTTATCGCTGCTTCTGAATTCTGATTACCTTTGTTTTGGGGGCAAGGCCGGCCATGAGAGCTGCGGCCGCGTTGCCAGCGTTGTTCTCCTCGACGAACGATATCGTGGAGTTAATGACCAACAGCACGACTATTCCAAGGAAGTCTTCCCAGTCCGGCGGCTTGCCGCCGCCGTTGGCCAGGACAATGGCCATTATAGCGGCCATTTCCATGACCCAGGACAGAGGGTTCCACATGAACCCTAAAAACTTGAGGATCTTGCTCTCCTGCAACACGAAGCATTTCAGAAAACGAATCGAGGTTATCAAAATCTGGAACAAAAAAATGGAATTTTTGATCCGACCTTCTTCTCCTCGAGCTTGTTCGGGCCAAAAATTTCGAGCCTTTTGACTCCCTCCTCTGAGCTTAATCCTTCTCTGGAACATTTGAGCTGCTCGAAGACTTCCTCCACCGGAATATGTTCCTATCGCAGACACAACGAGCTCAAATAATAGCCTAAATAACAAATACATGTGTTCTTCCTCTTCACCTACGAAGCAGGAACTATAAATGAAGAGATCAAAGTTGCAATTTTTTGTATCAGATATCAAAGATAAAGAATTATCTCTTCTTAACTAGAGAGAATTCAATTGAGAGTCCATTCACCTCCACCTTGAAGACCAGTTTAAGACGCAAACCAACCGGTCTCCTTTTCTAACTAACATTCTAAAGCATCGCAACCCATTCCAAACAATCCACAAAAGAACTCTTGTTCGATTACTTTTCCATTTTGATTACGTGAAGAAATAAAAAGAAGAGAAGAAGAGGAGGAGGAGACGAGTGACCAACCAAATCGACGGTCTCGTTCTTTATTTCATCCAAGCTGATGCCTTTCTCTCCCATGTCTTCTTCTCTCCTCCGATCCACGGCGTAGATAAAGAGACCTGCCTCGCTATTTCATCTCTCCCTTCTTCCTCTTCTTATACTCCATGAGACAGGGGAATGGAAGGAGACGATGAAGGAGATTTCCCTCCCAGTTGCTGGTTCCGCTACCGGTGACGTGTCGATTCCCCTACTTCAAAACAGGCAACAGCTACTTGGCCATGTTCCCACGTCGACACATGGACTACAGGCAGCGGTTCCGGTGACGTGTCGGTTTCATCACGCTGCGGCAGCGCATGCGCCGAAACTTAAGCGAAAATAGCAATGCGATTGGCGACTATAGTTATCCGGCGAGTGGACCCCACTAATTTTTGGAAAAAAAATAATATAATTCAAATAATATGACCCACTTCCTTTATTTAGATACTCCTTTCGATAAAGATTACTGTAAAATTTTTAACATTTTAAATAGGCCATTAAATATGTTTAACCTTTATATAATCAATATAATTAATAACCCTCTAATGTAGTTATCGGAGAATTGATGCCGATCGAGTAGTTGCACCACATAGCCAAATTGATTATTCCACACGTCAAACAAGTTGCACCACAGAAACCTCATCCACGCTCGGAGGAAGTATAATTTGAAGGGGAATTGCCTTGTGGCATGGGCAATCCATGCAAGCAACGATCGAGTTTGTCTACGGCAACTCATTAGGTACGTCATTAACAGCATAATGCATGCAATCAATTAGTTCATGGAAGTTACTGTAGTTTCAGTTCATGCATCTGTTCTTGAGCTAGGCTCCACTGATTTCTTGCTGCTTCAGTTTGATGCATGTGAGAAAGAAGCAGTCATATGCAGCAGATAGCTAGCTGGTCTTGGCTTTCACATGATTTAGGTTTCTTAATGATATAGTAATCATAATAATAAATGAGTTCATTGATCTCGTGAAATGTGGGTAGCTGTTTGTGTCAGGTGATCTTCCATGCAGAAGAAGCAAGTTGATCGGTTGTGGTGCAAGGCCTTCGCATTGAAGGTAGATCTTGTTCAGGATCATTTATCACTCGCCGATCGAGGCCTTCACACGGATCATATGTGCCATGAAAATTTATTCTTTTTCCTTCACATTTGAAGGTTGAAAATTTAATTATATTTCAACCTGAAAAAGAGAAACAAATTAAAGTACGCACACGTACGTACATAATCCACATGGTCCTGAGCTCATCACATGCAGCATTAATGTGCTGAACACTGTGGCTCTTAACATGCTTTCATGCATGTGCCATTCTGTTCGCTTCGAGCTTCCTTGAATGATCGAGAGAGAAAGATGCAAAACCAGTACTTTGTCTCTCATGCGTTGCTTCATCCTAAAATTGTTTGCTATTTTCAACAAAGGATTTGTTGAAATGCCCTAAATTGTTAGACCTTCAACGTGAGTTGCTCTAGGAAAAGCATATAGTTCAAAATACTTCTCACAATGAATATTTGACTCATCTTCTCACATGCTGTCATCCCATGGCAATTGTACATATTTGCCAATGTTCTCTGAATGTCGTGGATGATCAAGTCACAGTCAACCAAGGCCAATCCTAAACTTTGAAGGATCTAGTGTAAAAAAAAAAAATCTTTAATTTATATTTACATAAAAAAGAATAAAAGCAACGATGTGGCAACGCGAAGGTGCAACAATGATGACACGGAAAATCACAATGTAGGAACTGGGAAGGTGGCAACAGTGTATGTCCGCGTGGGTGAAGAATTTGAAGGTGAGCAAAAGTATATTCTAGAAGATTAGGATTTAGGAAAAATTCTGCAGAGCCACTCAAGTTTGGATCTACAATCAACGAATGGGTTGACGTACATGCTCTTCAGAGATCATCAGTGAAGAAGATGAGAGGGCATGAAAAGCACTTCAACAGAGGATTAGAATGATATTGGAAAGGGATCTCGCCATGCCACTCTGAAGCTCAAGTTAGGATTTACTTAAGGTATAAAACTCAAAGAGGAAGAAGAAGCAAGAGAGAGTTTGACGGAGCAGAAGAGAGTGTAGGAGAGTCCTTACCCCCTCTAA
>JBBPFQ010974556.1:0-11026 GCA_037974815.1 Kaempferia elegans
TTATCCTAAAATTACTATAGACTTTTAAAAATATAAAAGCAAACTTGTAAAAAAATTGACAATTTTAGAATTTTAAAAGAAACCGTAAATTTCATTTTAAATTTGGAACCGCATCAAACGTGCATGTTAAAAGTTGAAGATTACATGAAACGTCATAAAAAGTAAAGCATAACGATATAAGGATAACATGACTAGCAGTGTCAAGTAGACTGTGCGTCCCATTACATAACATGATCTGCCCAAAATGGGCCAAGGCATGCTTGGAACAGATCCAATTGCAGGTCCATGTACTACAGGTCAACCAACAGGGATGACAATGGGTAAACTCATGCTTAATGATTGGGTTTGGACAAGGTGAAGTGTACTTGCAATCATAGGTACCCATATATTTTCATTTAAATTGGATGTCAATGGATTAAAAGACCCATTTATCAGCCAAAACAATTATCTATCAAATTCAGATAGTGGGCTGTTAATCACATTTGGGTAATACCCAAAATCGTGGGTACTTGACCGGATGTCATCCCTATGTGAGCCCTAACATAGCGACAATATGTTTTGCATATCAATTTTTAAATATCACCTCTCCTGTCGCTCATATATTTTTTTCAAAAAAAAAATAATATCATAAAAACATTTAAAATCTTTGTATTAATTTATCTTTAATGTTATCAAATTGTTGACCCTATGGGTTTCTCAACATGGGTAGGGCATAGCACAATACAACCGAGCCAAAGCTCGTGCCGGGCATGGGGTTTATATGCCTTAGGACATGCTGGGCCCTTGTGTCAGTTTGAGCTTAGGCACATCCCATTGCATTGCCCATACATGACCAGTTGACCACGCAACTTTAAAAAAATAGGCTATCTAAATATTTAATATATCATCACTTGATCGATTTAAAAGCTATTCCAACAGTCTAACTACATTAGTAGATTAATATCTCATGATTTTGAATATTTAGTTTATCTCTAAGGGACGAGAATTGTTGTGTAGCAACCATGTATAACAAAAAAACATTTAGCGCAACTACCTGTGATTCTTTGCAAGCAAAATGATTTTCAATGAAATGATGGTCTGCATTAAGGGATACCTTGTATAGCCGAAAGTATTGTTGTGCTTGCTTTCTGCTTTTTCTCACTAGAACACGAGAATCTGGGCCCATGCCACTGCAGTAGACAAAAGAAGAAAATTTGATGTATGAAAAAGAAAGAAGAATGATAGAACACAAAACCTAATTAAAAGAAGTGGCATGTTTAGTCTTGGTAACAGCTAACTGCAAATGAATGTTGAATGTTGTGCACAATTCAATGTTGTACATAAGTTACAATTAACTGAAAATGAAGCAAAGAATACAATAAATCATTCACCTATAAACAACCCCAATATTAGTAGTCATAAGCTGAATCTTTTGCACCTACATTTAGAGAAACAAATGAGTTAGCTAAAGATTTTAGAGTGGTGCAGTCTCAAAATATACCATACACAACACAAAAAAGGAAATTAATTGAACTGAATCTTGACAGGAAAAAAACTGCAAAGAAGAAAGAAATCAACTTGATGTGACAATGGATTTCTCATGAAAGCATCCGATATCAAAACTCAAATATTAATGTAGCTAAAGAAACACATAAATATTGAATTATCTCAATTCCATCTTTACTTTACATTTGAAATGTCAAAATTTCATTTCATAGGACACAACAAGATAATTTTTACAATAGTTTTCTCTGATTTAAGGTTTCATTTTTCATTCCTTGAGCCCATCTATGAGTATATATTGTATCAAAATTTAACTTGATAGTTCAACACCTGAGCAATCAATTTATCAAATATCCCAAAACCTCCGTTACTTGTGTTATTTGTATACACGCCTAGCGCACATTATGAACATGAAAGCCCTACACCCTTGCTCATTTTGAAATAGGAATCACATCCTACAAACATATTTAAGACCTAAATTCACATATATGCCTCAACATGATGGATAGCTGCAACTCCAGGCATTTTTGTTATACAGATTTTTTAAGCTTCTTCTCCAAGAATGAAAATACATAGACACTGAAAGTGGGAAGTTTGAAAAACTAAAAGCCACTATAACCTTTTGAATGGAAATATCCATATAAATAACACGTGTAATTACCCCACCGTAGTATTCAAAAACAGAAAGATAAAATGGAAGAAACACGTTTTCCAGAATGTTTGAAAAAAAAAAAAAAGGGAAGAAAAAATCAGAATATCCTATGAAAAAATGGGTAAGTTGTAGAAACGTACTGACGCTTCATCCACCAAAATGGAAGGAAGTTTCTTCTCGGTAGCTATGACAACACCGTTCGCCGCTGCAGTCATAACACACAATTTCATGTAACTGCTTGATAATAGTGATATATTTCTTTCAGAAAATGTATCCTAAAATCACAATGAAAATTTTTTCACAGGTGCTATGATATCCAACCATTTTAAATTTTAAAAAAAAAGTTATAGGAAAAGGACATAAGAAACTAGAGTGAATCTCACCTTTGATTCCAAGCGAAGTTTGGCCAGATCCGACTGCCATCAAGGCGTGTTCGATCTGCACTAACTTCCCGGAAGGGCTGCGTGCCAAAAGATCAGGAAAGGCAGGAAGAAAAACGTAAATGGAATCATGAAGGTAGACTAGCGGGGGGTTTGAAGCATGTAGAGTCTCGAGAAAGAAAGCTAGAACCCAACAGCGTACCTGAAAGTGGTGAGGGAGAAGGAGTACTGGCTGTCACCCATCTCCGGTAATCCGATCAAACTGCTCGCAAAGATTGGCGAAGCGATCTGAGCCTGCGCGATGAAATTGCAGCCAAACCGTGAACCCTTGTCCAAGAAAACACAAAAGGGTAGTTTTGGAATCCCACGGAATAAAGTTGATACCAATTCAAACTCGCACCTGACTCGGGTTGGATCAAGAGAGTATGAACGGATCTTGTAGCGAACCCTGGCGCCAATATGGATGGGTTCCATAGGAATCGCGTCCAAATGCTCGCGCCGTCACCGCCGTCGTCCACCAGACGCCGCCTTACTTCTCTCCTCAATGGCTGCACTTCCATGAGAGAGCTGAAGCAGATACACGCCCAGATCACAGCGTCGGGCTTCTCCGGCGACGACCAACTACTCTCCAAGTTCATCCTTTTCTCCGCCGTCACCTCCGATTCCGGCGATCTCGACTGCTCCTACCGCATCTTCCAAACCATACCCACCCCTTCCGTCTTCTCCTACAACGCCCTCATCCGTCGCTTCTCTGGATCCAACAACCCCAACCGCTCGCTCTCCATCTTCGTCCGCATGCTCCGCGCCGCCGTGCCGCCCGACCACTTCACCTTCCCTTTTCTCGCTAAGTCATGCGCCCGCCTGGCCTCCCTCACTTTATCCACCTCCGTCCACTGCCAGGCTGCCAAGCACGGCCTGGAATCCGATCGCTTCGTGTCCAACTCCATGATTCACATGTACGCGTCCTGCGGCGACGCAGCCTCCACGCGCAGAGTGTTCGACGGAATGCCCCAGCCGAACCTCGTCTCCTGGAACTCCCTCCTCGACGGCTACGCCAAGTGCCGAGATCTAGTGACTGCACGGGAGGTGTTCGACCGAATGCCGGAGCGGGACGTGGTGTCCTGGAGCGCGATGATCGACGGGTACGTGAAGGGAGGCGAGTACAGAGAAGCGCTGGCGCTGTTCGAAGCAATGCGTGCCCGGCCGACGACGCCAAAGGCCAACGAGGTCACCATGGTCAGCGTGCTGTGCGCATGCGCGCACCTGGGGGCTCTCGACAAGGGCAGGGAGATGCATGGTTATCTGAAGGAAAACGGATTGCGCTTGAGCCTTGCATTGGCGACCTCCCTGGTCGACATGTACGCCAAATGCGGATCCATCAGCGAGGCCGTGAGAGTGTTTCGCGGCGTTCCAATCTGCAAGACCGATGCTCTACTATGGAACGCCATGATCGGTGGGCTCGCGATGCACGGGATGGGAACAGAAGCAATGCGGATGTACAGAGAGATGCAGAACGAGGCGGGCGTTAAGCCGGACGAGATCACGTACTTGGCGTTGCTAAGCGCGTGCGCGCACGGAGGGTTGGTGGACGAAGCCCGGGGATTGTTCCAGTCGCTGGTGAAGTTCGGCATGGCGCCGCACGTCGAGCACTACGCTTGCATGGTGGACGTGCTGTGCCGGGCGGGAAAAATGCGGGAGGCCTACCAGTTGGTCTGCGAAATGCCAGTTGAGCCGAGCGCCGCCGTCTTGGGTGCTCTGCTCAGCGGGTGCAGGAGTCATGGGTGGGTGGAGCTTGGGGAGGTGGTGGGGAAGAGATTGATCGAGATGGATCCGCAGCACGACGGGAGGTACGTTGGATTATCGAATGTGTACGCGGTGGCGCGGAGGTGGGAAGAGGCTAAGCAGATGAGGGAGACTATGGAGAAGAGGAAGGTGAGGAAGGCGCCGGCGTGCAGCGAGATTGAGGTGGGCGGCGGCGTGAGTAGATTCATTGTTCGGGATAAGACTCATCCTTCGACGGAGGAGATATACTCCATGCTGGAGCTGGTGGCGCTGCAAATGAAGATATAACATGACATCGACGGAGATCCTTCTGGAGCTTTTACAGTTGAACGACTGCTGTGACTGCTGGTTTCTTCGCTGCGGCGGAACAGCTTGGATTTGGTTCGACTGGTTGAACGAGAAACCGGAGAGCAATCCCACCGCAATTCCTCCATGGACGGGACTTCTTGAAACCAGAGAGGGATGGGCAAGCCAACCACACTGATAAATCTGGGGGATTTCATGAATTAATATTTATCATTTTGATTTTTTTTTATATAAATCATAAGTGGTGAAAAAAATTAAATTGTGGAAATTGGTCATTGTGCATATTTAGTTTTATAAATGTTTAACAAATCAGTGAAAGCTCAAAATACTCTGTGATTGTCACTACTGGATAACTCTATTGGCTGACCAGACGAGTGATACCAATTTTTACAGAGGAGAACAATTATTTGATGACAAAGTGAGATACATGCGAGGTGTTTGATTTGATAGGTAGGAGTTTTCCATTGTGATAAACCTGATAAGATTTCTAAAGTACATAATAAAGAAATATTTTAAAATTCATGTTAGATTTGAAAAAATAAGGTTAAACACGTGTTAAAATTAGCCAATAAGTTGGTTCATTGTTGCTAAAAAAATTATTGAATCAAATTAGGAACACTTGTTTTTTTGCTGTTTTCTTATCTATTTTATTCATAATCTATTGAGTGAACAAAACTCACCAATTAGAATAAGTCAGACCACTATCAAAGGTCATTCACTCATTTGTATCTCCTATGGTTATTACTCAACAGGAAAGATAACCTACACCTTGACCTTGCTGTTTTGTGTGTACCTGTGTCATCAACATTGGTTTGAGGTATAATTCTGAGCTAAAAGGAGTGGCGGCTAAAGTTCAAGGACGAAGGTATTAGTTGTTAATATGTAGTTGTTGGATTTGTTAGAGTTTGATGTGATCCTGTCTTGGGCTGACTTGTTCTAAAGTCAATATTGGCTAAAGGTTGTCAATTTTAGTGTGCCAGGGTAGTTTGTCAGAAATCTGAACAAGTGCTCTAGTTGATCTCGATAATGCAAACAGAGTAGCCTGCAGCTAGAGGAGAGGGTTGCTTGCAAGTGTTGGCTGTACTGAGGCCAATGAGTTGGTGTTCTGGGAGAAGTGATTATGGTTTAATTTGATAGCTTTTATGTCCATGGAGCTTCAACCCTCAGTCCCTCACAACATAGCCAAGGAAAGATAAACGTAGACACTAACTGAAAGCAAGCAAACGTTCAGAGCACCTCGTCCATCACATCTACAGTTGTCAGTCAACCTCTCTAGATCTCGTGCAAAGCCTCAATATGAAGCTTCCCGAGAAGAAGAAACATTCTGCATCAGGGGAAAAGTTTATTGTTATATACGATTGCCAATCAAATATGGAGCCTGGATTGGGTAGGTAGTATTGACTTTTGATTCCTTGGTGGACCGGACTTCCCCAATAACCGATCTCCAATGGCATCTCTATCCTGAGCATCGCCACACAGCTTTCACTGTAATAATTGTTTTTCCTTTTCGTTGACTTTGACAAATATTAAAGACCTCGAACTTTATTACGAAGAACCGATTCCCCACCTTTTGTTCTTCTTCTCCTTCTCGAGAAATATTATGAAGCCGGAGAAGCAGAGGACTCGAGGAGCCCCACGCAGTAAGAGACTATCCTTGTCTGGGTTCTTCTGCTTCAACGCCTCTCAGGTCAACGACTCCGATGTGCCGACGCCCACCCCCGCCCTCGAGAGGTCGTCGTGGTCCGCCTGTTTCAAGGTTGGGGAGAAGAGGAAGAGGAAGGGGAAGGAAATTCCGGTTCACTCTCCGGCAAAAGCCTCGGCCAGCTCCAAGCCGGCTCGGGCCGTCGAGGACAGCAGGTCTAAGAAGGCTTCCGCAAAGGTAAACCTCTCTCCCTCTCTTCTTACATCCGTCGGTTCTCACATTTGCACGAATCATGAAGTAGTTATTATTATTATTATTATTCACTGATTTTGCACGTCGGATTATTCTTATATTCCACAGCGGATGGAATCTTCCGCAAGTCTGGAAAAGAACATAACATTAGAGCAGAGAATTTATAATTTGAGGTTTATGTTATAAATTTTTTATTATAAACTCTACACCACTATATAAGGTGGGATTTATAATTTTTTTATAAATCTGCCCTAAAATCTTAGAACTGGATTTTTATACTTTTTTACATGTCATGAAAATTATTTTTTAATTAATATAATTATAAATATTAAAATTATTAGAGAGAGATTTTTAAAAAGAGTAAGTAAGGGGTTTACCAGTTGAGATCCTCTGGATCACAATCCTTGGTCCATCCTTGGATCAGTACACATCAATCGTTGGATCGAATATAAGATTCAAATATTGATTCCTTTTGATCTGATCTAACGGTTGATGTTCACCGGTCCATAAATGGACTAGGGATTGTGGTCCAGAGGATTCCTTCTCGGGTTTACAACTACGAATGCTCTTAGTGTTAATGTTTTTTATATATCACCTCTTCAAAGGATGGTTAATTCCATCATATCCAAATGGGCGGTGCCATAAATCCACTCGGGAATCGCCACGTGTGCATTTATGAGTGAGCCCATGTGTTATGAGCTCATGTGCTTGTATGCATAGTTGGCGGTTAGTTCTCAAAGTAAGGTTCTCGAAGTCAGTTCAAAGTCAGAAGGGGTGTTGAGGTGGCCGCAGAGGTAGCGAGCTAAGTCAAGGAAGATAGTTAGGCGGCCGAGTGGCAAAATCATTGCAACCCCCATAGGGCCTGACCGAGCGGATCTGTCACCCAATCGACTCCTATGACCGATCAAACCTGGGCATCTATAAGAGCTACTTAGACCAAGGAATCAACATCCAACACAGATAACCCATCTGATCGGAAGAACGGTCATCAAAAGAACTAGGTTCCCAGAGAGAGTAAGTGCATCCCGGGGCTAAGGAAAGTTGACTGAATGAGAAGTCTTACTAGGATCTGATAAAACAACTCAAATAAGTAGTCCATCAACAAGGACAGTCG
Source organism: Kaempferia elegans (assembly GCA_037974815.1). NCBI lineage: Eukaryota > Viridiplantae > Streptophyta > Magnoliopsida > Zingiberales > Zingiberaceae > Kaempferia > Kaempferia elegans. The sequence continues at coordinate 7,611 of JBBPFQ010974556.1, forward strand.
AAGCTTCACCGTCCAATCAGCCTCACCTAGCTACCCCCGTTGGGGTCCCCATCGACAGGTCCAGATACACAAAAAAACACATCCACAAGCTCTGTATTCTCCACCGTTCTTCTCCTATACGAACTGATCCACTAACTCGAGCGTCGGAATACCTGAGCTGGGGATTTTTTTCCACCTTGTGAGTTGTAATTGGTGCGCAGATCCGTTGAGCTCAGAGTGATTTTACCTCAAAGTCTTCGGAAAGTCAACACAGAGGTCACTGCAATTCCACGTGTTCCAGTAGTCATCTTTCCTGATTTCAGACAAGATGAATATACTTAACCTTTTTTTTTTTACTAAAAATGAATTAATATTTTTTCAATTGTTTACATGCTATTTTACTGTGAAAACATAATTCTTAACCCATTTGATATGTTAACATGAAGTTATATATTCTATTATCGTGTTTCCATAGCGTCGAGGCTTAGACGATAATAGCAGCAATGACAAGAACAAAGCGCCATCATTGAGTAGGGAAGCTTCAAAGTTCGATGAGGATCTTATCATTGGGCAACAAAATCTCGAATTGCAAACCAAAAGAAGAGATTATAGAAGTAACGTAGCACAAGCTTCATTCGTTCAAAGTTTGTATCCAATTCAAACTAGGCTCAAGGACAATGAGTCAAGGTCAAGACCATATAAGATTGTGAGCCAGTCGCGGAAGCTTGGATCATCGGTCGGAGTTGGAATCATGACGATCACTTTGGCTATTATGGTACTTGTAGGTCGTGGAAGTGCCATAATTTGCTTGTGCTCATGTTTATATATATCGCAACTAGCAAAAGCCTCACGGCCAAATGATGAAGGAAAACTTGCAGCAGAGAAAATTGATATAGACTCAGCTGAATATAAAAAGAAAGTAATTATAGAAGGTTTTCTCGAGAGAAATGGTGGAAGGCCAAAAAGATGAGATGTTTTTATTTTATTTTATCTGTGAAAGTTATTTTATTTTTCACATGTTTGTTTACAGATGGGTTGATTAATTCATACATTAATTGATCCTTTTACTTGTTTGGTTGAAAAGATAAGTTAACAATCATACAGTTAATTTGATAGCATCATTTCCTTTTCTTTCACATTCCGTTCGACTAATTAATTTGTAAAATAAAATTAGTGGCATTAAATAGTAGGAATATTTCTGATACAGCATTAATGACTTTTCAAACATGGCAGCTTTGTGGTATTAAATAGAAGAAACGTAAAGATATATTTATTTGAATAATGACCCTTTTAAAAAATAATAATAATATCGTGTGTTAATCTATATTTGATATTATTTTTTTATTTTGACCAAGTGAAATTAGGAAATTAATTGGAAAATTGGAATAATAATTTAGGTGAAATCGTCGACTATAAATGAGCAAGTTGAAAAGAAAGGGAGGAACTTTGATTCGTTGCCATGGCGAGGTCGCGATTCATTCTCGTTCCCTTCCCGGCTCAGGGCCATGTCACTGCCATGCTGCGCCTCGGCCGCCTTCTCAATGCGAGCGGCTTCGACGTAACCATGGTCACGCCCGACTTCATCCACCGCCGCCTCGCCGGCAGCGCAGACGCCGGCGATGTTCGCCACGCGTGCCTTCAGAGCGGGCTGCCAGAGGCGGACCACACGGCGGACGACTCCACCTCCATCGTCCGGGCTATGGAGTGCCACATGCCTCCGCACCTAGAGCGCCTGCTGCTGGCGGACGGCGATGGCGCGGTGGCGTGCGTGGTGGTGGACCTGGTGGCGTCGTGGGCGATTCCGGTGGCGAAGCGGTGCGGCGTGTCGGTGGTCGCCGGGTTCTGGCCAGCGATGCTCGCCTCTTACCGAGCCATTTCCGCCATCCCCGAGCTAATTCGCAGAGGTTTCATATCCGAGAAAGACGGTAAAAATTAACACCGAATTAAATAAATCTTTAAATTTCAGTTACAAAATATTCCAGAATCTCAAAATTTTTTTACAAATTTTCACTCAAAAGGTAGATTTTTGCGCCATCAATCTCGGAGCAAACGAGAGTTAGAAACAGAGGAGTTAGAAATTTTGGCAGTCGAAGCAAAGCTGAGCCAAGAAGATCTGCCATGGCTGGTGGGCAACTCTGCCATTCAGAATCTACGATTCAAATTCTGGCGTCAAGTAGTTGATCGAGCCGAGTCTCTCCAATTCGTCTTAGTCAACACCTTCCCCGGCGAAGCCGGCGGTGGCGGCCACCTTCTCTCACCGGAGCACAGATCCCCGCGGGCTCTGCCCATTGGCCCACTAATGGCCCACGAGAGGGTACCCAGGCCCAACCTGTGGGAGGAAGACGAGAGCTGCCTTGTCTGGCTCAACAACCAACCGCCCGGCTCCGTCGTCTACGTCTCCTTCGGCAGCTGGGTGGCACCGCTCTCGCCGGCGACCATCTCGGAGTTCGCATTGGGTCTGGAAGCGGCCGGCGCGCCGTTCCTGTGGGCGCTGCGGGACGACGCACGGTGGCGGGCTGGGCTGCCGGAGGGCTTCGCCGGTCGAAGCGGCAGGCTGGTGGTGGACTGGGCCCCGCAGGAGGCGGTGCTGGCGAGCCCGGCGGTGGGATGCTTCCTGACGCACTGCGGATGGCTGTCGGCGGTGGAGGCGGCGCTCCACGGGAAGCGGATGCTGTGCTACCCCATCGCCGGCGACCATTTCGTGAACGCCGCACAAATTGCGGGGGTCTGGGGCGCCGGAATCAAACTGGAGGAAGGGTGCGGATGCGGGGACGTGGCGGAGGGAATCCGGCGGGTGATGGGAGGGAAGGAAGGGGAGAAGGTGCAAAAGGGAGTGGAAGAGTTGAGAAGGAGAGTAGTGGGAGGTAGCGCCGAGGCCATGGCCAATCTCCAAACTTTTATCGACGCTAGCAAATTAAACGAATAAATGAGATTCCAACTTCGCCCGCGAGGCAAATGAATCACAAATTAGAACATAGAACAGTTAGCAGGCCAGGAACTACTTACTACTCAGTATACGAATTCTCAACTGGCAGAAGACAGACGAAAGGGGCACCCTTCAAATCCTCTGTCCCACAAAGAGTCTCTGTCCCCGTGTCTCACTCATCATTTCAATTCATCGCCGGCGGCCTTTAGCCGTCGGTCCGACCAGAACTATACCCGAGCGGAAGATGAATCCAAAGGGATCACCGCCGGTGCGATCGACACCTAAATTTGGCTGGATCTGAGCAGATTTTCCTCCATCGTCGATGTGTGCTCCTAGTCAGATCTGACCAGATTTAGGTGCCGATCACACCGACGATGATCCCTCTAGGTTCACCTTCCCCTCAGGGAATGGTTCTGGTTGGGCCAACGGTTGGAGGTCGCTGGTAGTGGTGGGATGAAGAGTGAGACATGGGGACATGTGATATTCTAGGACAGAGGATTTGATTTCCTTC
>JBBPFQ010974765.1:0-11023 GCA_037974815.1 Kaempferia elegans
CGATCCCTCCGGACCAAGACTTCGTGCTCGGCTTCACTCACCAAGACTTCATTGCTCGATCCCCCGGACCAAGACTTTGTGCTCAACCCTGAGGTCAAGACTTCGTGCCTAGCTTACCTAGGACTTTCCTGCACACTTAGCAACCACATCAGTCCACAAAACATGCTTAGCTTTGAACCCTTTGCCATAATCAAAATCAGTTTCAATTTTGGTGCTTCTGGCACCAACAACTTCAACATAGAATTGACTCCCACTACTATGGTTTTCTTTCTGAATATTACTTTTGTTTACTTTGTTAGTTCATTTAAATTTTGGCATTTAATTAGTTTTTCTCCAGATACTTTCATATATCATCATACTTTATTTGTAAAAAATATCATCGCATGCATAACTTCTTTAGTGGTGCATGCTTCATTACTACCTTCCTTTGTTCATCATTTATCATATAGACCAGAAGAATAAATTCATCCATCGTAGTTTCTCTATCACAACTTAGATTATGATATTCTTTAATTTATAAGCGTCATGACTTATCATATTGACATGATGAAATAAACCGCCACCATTATTGTGAGATAAAAGAGAGATGCTAGTTGCACGTGTCCTGAAAAAATGATCATCAACCCCTTTAAAGAAACATACAATATGGCATTATAAATACATCTAGTAAAACCCTTACAGCATCTAATAGCCCTTCTCTTGAAGTAGATCATCCTTTCATCAAGCCTCCTAAAGAACCCTAACAACTCACCACCTTTAAAAAACATTTATATGACACTAACCATATATCTAATATAATTCTTACCACATTTAGTGACCCAACTCTGAGATCAATGATCCGTTAATCAAGCCTCCTAAAGGATCCCCTATCAACTCACTACCTTTAATAACCATTCAGTATGTCATTATAAAAAAAAAGTAGTAATTAGCAATGAAGGTTTCCCTTTTACAAAATTAAACACCGATCAAGGGAAACTCTGAGAGATGCGTTTAAGATGGTATGGACATGTATTTAGAGGACTAATAAATCCTCTAGTTAGGTAATGTGAGACCATGATAAATACACATTAATCGAGAAAAAGAGAGATCAAAGAAGATTTAATTAACAATGATAAAATAAGATAAAATTCATCTAAATATATATAAGGATATTGTAGAAGATATAACCACGAGAGATTCATATAGCTGACTCAAATAAAGATTTAGTAGTTGTATTTTTATCCATGAAACTAAGCTAAGAGATGTACTATATGTATAAGCAAGATAAATGTCGATACTAAAAAAAAATACATTGACAATGCACCTAAGTGAGAGATTTACTATGTGCATATGCTAGATAAATGTCAATGCTAGTAGGAAAATTCCATTGATCCATGCACTTCTCTGCTATTTACCCACTTTTTCTTTACCCGCATAATATAGTGCTTACTTTGTGTTTGTTTGTTGCAAGAGGATAAGTAGTAGTAATCCTTGTCGGTTTCAATGAGTTGAAGTTGCACAGAAATATCTAGACATGTTGAAAACTTATTTTACCAAATATTTATTTTTCCCACATAGCATTTCTTCTTGCATTTACAGCTCGATGTACTTTACTTTTCCATAGTTGATGCATTTCTTATAACATTTCCTTTCCATACTCAAGATATACATGTTTGGATTTGGAACTTGAATCCTTTATTTAAAAGAATGAATAAAATGCTTGTTTACAAATGCTTCATGTCTAGGCTATCCGTGCTATTTCCTACTCGTGGTTTGATTGTTGTTACCCAGCAGTTGTCACTTGTCACTAAGAAGGGTTTCTCCTGACATGTGGATGCATACCCCTAGGTTATGACATTTCAAAAGTTGGGAAATGAAGTAATCAAGATATTTAGTAATTAACCACATTACAACAACTTAGCCAAATTCCTCTCATTTGAAATATGTGATGATGCTGTTTTTCCATGAGAACCAGAAAATATCAGATCATTAGTATATATTAAATCCAAAAAGGTACTAATGATGCAATAGGTTAAAATAAATCAATCATTGAGATGGACATGGAATCAAAAAAGAACCAGAAAAAAAAAAGATTTCCAATAACAATTGTCAGCATTTATTATATTGAAGAATACCTTAAAAAGTTGAACTTACATACAGCATAATAAAAATTTCAGATAAAAGACAACTTAGAAAGAACTGTAGAGAAGATAAATAAAACAATTGCCTCTAGATATATCTTCCCACCACGACCAATCCCTTTCAAATCCACTTCCACCTCATGCAGATTGCCTAGAATAAGAAAGTTTTCCATTAGATTACTGCAGAAAGATCCTGTTTAAGTGTATAGCCATACAATTATAACCAGGATAAATTACTTTCAAAATGTAGCACTTACCATCGCAGAAAGATTCAATGCTAACTGCTGCATTTCCCATCCGTTTGTGTGGAGCAACAAGGTTTGCATCCCAAGCCATAACCTTTGATTGTTAAGTAATATGGTAATTGATGTGGTAAAACATAAAGGGCTAAAGCACCAGGCGATATGCATGAACTGGCACGAGCAAGAGATTTTTTTTTTTTGTAGTAGCATAAAGTACAATTGGTATTAGAATTTGGAAATAGTATACAAAATCCAACAAGGATCCACTAATCTAATCAGGTGTATTGTACCGACCAGATGAACATTACACCACCTCAACTAACTGTATCTTTTCAAGGGGTAAAATTTGAACTGTGTTGACAGGTGTTGATTTATGAAATAATTAGGGGTAAAATATTCAAGCACAAATTATCTAATCTAATATTGCCATTTTACCATTGTACATAGACAAGAACACTCATATAATTTGAACCAATTTTAAGGGGAGTGTTAGGTATGTAATTGTAACTTGCAGTCATATCATACAGAGGTCAATTACTACTTTTCAGAGAGAAGAAATGCAGTCATTTATTAGTTCTAATGACCGGTAAGCATATTTAAAGTTTGAGATTTCTTAATATTGAAATATTTGCAACAAGATGAGCATTAAAATGATAATGAGATAATATACATAGAGACTACCAAAGCAAATAACTCTAGTAATGCTCCCTATAAAGTATGAGATCAATCAAACTATTGGATCAGAATAGCTATTAAAGCAATGACCTTATACAATATCAGCATCAAACCATCTAACAACAAGAACAATTGAGTATCTACTTTGTAACAACGGTTTGGGAGACAAAATAAACCTGAAAATGAGACAAAGCTGCTACTAATGGACTTGTACCTGTAAAGTTTTTCCTGATACCTTCTTGAGATTTAAAGTTAAGTTCTCATTCCATATTGGGTCCTTTGACCTACAATAAAACCCAACCAAGTGATGAAGAGAGGATTTGAATTCAAGACCTTGGCAACAATTTCCAAAGCTCTTACAACTAAAGTGACAGATAATTTTTGAAGATAGTATGACAAGTTATTATCTACTCAAGATATTTCTTTTTAAAATATAGGAAACAAGATAGAAAACAGCTGTACATGGAAACATGGAGTCAAATTAATAGATGAGCATATCCAGAACACAACTAAATGCAGGTTTTTGTATTAACTGTGCATAACATTTATTTTGTTTACATTGTGATTCATGAGAATAATCCTTATTCCTCAATGCCATTTACCATTATAGTGCCTAAAGTAAATATAAAACACCAAGTAAAGCAAGTGAGCATAGAATATAGAGAAGTACAGAAGATTGTCACGCACCTTGAGTTTAACAAACAATAGAAACTCTAGCCTTTAAATAATTAGATCCAATTTGATTTACATCACCTTAAGACCTTGGCTTCCTTGAGGAAGGTAACTGTCACGTTTGACCCAAGCAAAACAGTCAAGATGACACAAAAATTTGGAACGGCATTCCCCTTGATGGTTGTCGCACTCGAAACCAATTTCCTGAGAGAACAAATTTATTATACAATAAGAAAAGATGTCAAATGATGATAGCAACATTGAACTTAATTTCTATCAATCATTGGTCATATGCAGTCAAAGCTATTGTGACACAAAGAGCAAAAGGAAGAAAAAAAATGCAAGAACATTAGCATATTGCCATATTCTACCTGTAAAATGGGGTGTTGGTCAAGTCATTCTGAAATAATAAATAAGTTGCTTTGACATGAAATAAACTTACAGACTATTAGGAAATTAGGCACCTCAAAATTTCTTGAGTAGTTAATTTATATCAATAATTAATTCATGATTTTAATGGTTAATTATTATAGTAGAAAATGAATCTTTTATAACTGGTAAGACATATAGGAGACTTTTGTGTGTTGAGCAAAGGATCAATGGATCAAAGAAGGTTCCTAACCCCTTTTTTTTGTAGGAAGAAATCTTTGCATAAAATTAGAGTCAAAAAATTGTAGGTGGTTTTTTTAATCTAGGAGTAGTAAGTCCATATGATTGAGGGTAAAATCAAGTGGTCCATCCACAAGTGAGATTAGTTGAATGTAGTGTCTTCATTTTTGGGGCTATTTGACCATTAGGATGGACAAGAAAAAACTGAATTTAATTATTGAGTAAACCTCCATATCATGTGGTTGGATCTTATAAATATTATATATGGGATGACAAAGTAGTATGATAATTTTGTCTTGCAGACTTGCAGTGTTCTGTGTGCAGATGCACAGTCGAGTAAATTGTCAAGATAGTGATAGGTTTGGAATAATTGAGGATTGGTGGTGGCATTCTACCTTGCGCTATGTGCTTGTGTTGTGGATTATGAGGATGAGTCTTTGATTTTGGTACCCACATATGGACTAATAAAAAGGCACATCTCACAAGACCAAGAAAAAAAAACACATATTGAATACATTAATTAGAATAAACAGAAGGAATATGCTGCACGTACCTCGCTCATCTTAATTCCATTATGAGAGGCTCTTTTTTCTAGGAATGGCCAATCAAAAAAATCACCATTGTAAGTAACATAAACACTTGGCTTAATCTCTTGCATATGTGCAAACCATGTTTTTAAAAGGTCTTTCTGACATGCCAACAAAATCAAAGAAACCGAATAAGCAAGAACATTGATGGCAACCAAATTAAAGAAGTTGCACTTAGATACCTCATCTTTCACATTTTTAACTTTGAAACAGCCTTCAAATTCTGCTTTTGGAGTATACTCCAGATCTTCAATATCCTCACCAACACACTATCAGGGTGAGCCACAGTATGCACAAGGCAAAAAAATATATTATTTATACCTAATAAAAAGAGATATTGAATATTCACGAAGAAAATTAATTATTGATGTTCAAGACTAACATGCTGCAATATGTAATTTATATCTGGTGTTACACATGCACTCTCCAGTTCAAGTGTGAGGATATAAGTGCTAAGTAACTAACTAGATTACAATGAATTTGGACAAAAATAGATGAAGTTCTGAAATTGGTTTGTAATTCTGTTGGAGACTTAATTCATCAATCAAACAATCTTTATAAAATTCAAACTTTATGATTTCTAACATATCAAATACATACCAAATATGCAATACAAAAAGTATTTCCACTGAAAGGCATATGTGACAAGCATGAAAAGACAAATAGCCAGGCAAATGTGCGGGCTCTACATAACCCAAAAAACATAGCAACCAAATTAATGAATCATCCAGTAACAAAAAAAAAAAAAGGAGGCAAGTACATAATAATGCAGATTTTTAATCTAAAAATATTTTAAGTTTGGCAAGTGAGAATGAGGAGTGAAAGTCTTGGATTTAAAAATTAATATAAACCCCAATTTTAGGTTGAAATTTTCAACAAAGACTGCCAACAGCTATAAATTTATACAGCACGTTAGTTGCAGTATATGAAACTCCGGTTAATATCAGATTGCAAACATGAAAGAATATCAAAGAAAAAGCCACTCTTAGGGAATCTCCTTGAAGAAATTGTAATGTTTAAGAAAAAAATCTCAATGTAGTGCTCACAAAATTTGGATCATCTCAATAATTAAATAGTTTACTTTGAGGCATAAATTATCAATATGTAGCACTTCAGGATATGGGTTATTTCAACTGCTTAATCGTGTTTGTGATTTCTTAGTCGCTAGCTTGCAAAATGAAGGTTTTTTAAGGAAAAGCATACACTTTGTACAGAAGAATATGATAATGTCTGCTCATGGTAAATTGTGAAAAATTGGACAAATAGAAACACATAAGAAGCAATGACTCAAATTCAATATCTGCTCAAGAAGTTGATAGAAGAGACATAACATTTCGTTGACATGGTTATTTTATGTTTGACTGGTAGTAGATCTGACTTAAGCACGGTTATATTTTTGAAATCTCAACATTGACAGAATCTAAATACAAAAATCTAGTGCTGTATTATGTTTGAGTGGAAAATCACATTTTTTTTAAATATTAATAATAAAAAAATTACGAAAAGTTCACATCTATATTTCTATTTTCTTAACCACAATAAATGTAAAATGTGATTGTTACCTCTCGGTTGATTATCAAGAAACCTTGACCGTCTATCATGTAGGATATCATCATTATGAGATCATGCTCAGCATCAGGAAATTTCAAAGGCAGTTTTGTAGTTTCAATATCAAATGCACAAACATGAACTTCTGCACGTTGAAGAAGATCAGCCCTTTTCTCGAGCAAAATACCATCACTTGACACAGATATATCATACCATTGACTACATCTAACATCTGCAAAAGTAGACACCATTTGGCATTATATAACTACAATAACAAAGAGATTGAACAATTGACTACAAAAAGAGAAAAGAATAAGCATAGAAACACAACCTACCATTATCAATAGCAAAGCGTACATGATATGGAACGTCATATTCACGAAGGTCAATAATACAGTCCAACAGATCTTGTGATCTTTCCTTACTGAAAGTGATGATAAAAACAACAAATTTTAAGTAGACCAAATAAAGATGCAGGTGCCAAAGAACAATGTAGTAAGTCAATTTTTTCAATTAAAAAAAAAAGGACCAAAACTTATGCCAAAAAGAGAAGAAAACAGATGGACGCAGAATGGAAATTTAAGTTTTATATAAATGGCTATCAACGTTCTTAAGTTCTACCTTTCGCCAATAAATATGGTTTCAAATGCTTCTGAAGCATCTAATTTTGACTTATTCCTTTCAGCCACATGCATAAGATCATTCTTTACACGCATCAGTTGTTGGACAGTATCAAAGCTAAGCTTCAAATACGACCTGCGCAAGCCAGAAAGATGGTTTTTCTGGATAAAAAGGAGTCATTTTATTAGAGCAAGATACACCTAAACAGATAAATAAATATAATAATTGACATAATTTGACACTCGAGCATTAAGAAGATAAGTGGGAAAAAAAAAGATTTAACAGATTCATTGACAAGATTATATCCTTCTATTGTCCGTCAGTTTTTTCATAATCAAGATTAGTATGGATACATCCATACAAGTTAAAGCCATAAGTGAGGACCTAATTCATAACCTTTTTCATGCCATCATAGTCTTGTTACGTGCTAGAATTCATTTTGTTACTTTTAAACTTTGAACGCAGAATAACATTACCCTCAGAGGGGTATTTGTACAAAGCCCAGTGGTTTGAGCATGTTGCACCACTCGTAATTTGGTCATACCAAGCCCCTATGAGTTTGACTCAAATGATCAATGGTTTCATTTATTCATCAATATATGCAATAAAAACAGGATATATTAAAACCTTAAATTTGAGTAAACGTAATTATTAGAATTAACAACAATTGAGGATAATTATGGTGTGATGGTTAATTTTTGAGGTTCCATTAAATTTATTTGAGATGGATTATTCATGATTGGAGGATAATTATAAGTTAGTGTTAAGTTTGAGATAGGTTGATATTGCTAAAGTTGAACCAAACAATTATTGATGATAATTAGCATAATTAAAGCCAAATTCAGTTTTAATGAGTCCATCAGGTGGGAATTATGGTTAGGAGTGAGTCTAAATTAGGCTCAATTTAGATAAATTTTGATCAATTAAGAGCTGAGCTAAGTTTTGGTTGGGATAGATGACTTCAGTTGTGTTTCGTTAGACTTAGTGGAGTTTTGGGATGCTAACATTATCTATATCCTTCTCCCTTCTCTTTCCTACATTCTACTCCGAAGCTTCTTCTCCCTTTGGTATGTGTCATCATCGTCTTGCCTCAACCCCCACTGGCATGCACAAGTGTGACCCCAATAGAAGCCATTGGCGAGCAACTCCCATCTCCTGATATATTTTTCTCCCTCTCTCAGTCCCTCACTCCTCCCTCAATGAAAGTTGGGTCAGATATTTATATTACTGCCAATACAAAAAAACAACATGAAAGACCTCTTCCAGGCTACTTTTCCTTGTATCAAGAATAGGGCAAACACCCTCTTCAGTGTTGGCCTGGGATGGACCGGCGAATGCGCTGGGGTAAACGAATCGTCTTTTGCCACTAAGAATAGGTCAAACAATCAATCCTATCCTGTTTAGCTAAATAGGTCCCAGCTTGTCAATATAAAAAAAAAACCACAAGTGAAAACATAAGAGAGAATAGGAAGACATGATAATTTTGTTGAGGTAAAACATCTAAAGAAACAATAGTAAAAATAGAAACATGAGCACGTCTCATAGAGAAATTCACGGAACCAATAGTGGGCATTTCAAAACCATAAATTATCGCTTCTTCCAGAAGGATCATTATCACAAGTGAAAAACAAATGGAAAAAAAAAAGAGAGACAAACTGCCAAACATGTGAAAACTGTTAGCTTACTAAATCCAAATCCTCTTTCTCCACTATGACAATATCAGCAATTTCACCTTCATATCTTCGCTTAAGATATGCCTCAATTTCAAACTCCATCTTAGGCTGCAAAGTTGCAACCAAATAAAAATGTGTTCTTTTATCTTTAAAAAAAATTATACAAAAAAGTAGAATGGATCCAATTAACCAATTGTCTTATAATCCATAAAGCTAACAATTCAAGAACTCCATTTTGAAATAAGACTGCACAAGTAATACACCCACCTTGGTGGCAGCATAGAAATAAGGTGGAAATTTATGTTTCACTTTAAAGGTAGATCCATCCTGCAGAAAAGGAAAAAAAGAAAAGCATAACAACATTCATGACAGGCAAAAACAATAACCTAAAAGATTTTTCAGCTTAACAAGACCGTCTGCAGGAGTAATTTAGATGGAACTAACCTGAGAAACAAAGTAAAGATCCACGCAACTGTACATCTTGTTAGTTTCTTGATCCTCCCATGATGACTGTAAGAAAGCCAAAGTTGAGTGATAAATTAATCAAGAAAGAAAATAACTAATTTGGTATGAGTGAGATAGCGGTTAATAATCAACGTAGCTAAGACAAAGATGGAATTATTCTTACTGGTGAAAATGTGAGTAACCAACCAAGCTTCTTATCACCTTCAGTGAAGAGATCAAACCCCAACTTGCGCTCAAGCAGCTCCTCATGGTTCAGATGGAGATTTTGCTTTACTGAATTTCTAGCAACACTGGACCTTCCCCTCCACCGACCACTGGCCTTCATAGTGATTATAAACTAAATTTTGTTGAGGTAGCAATATTTTTAACCTAATTTGTGGGATTTGGGTAGTTTGTAAGTGAAACAAGAAGAGATATGTCGTTGCTGCTAGAAAACACTAACTTTATTTGGATAGTTTCTAACTGAAACAATAAAAGATATGTCATTGCAGCTAGAAAACACTAACTTGGTTGATTTATATACACTTTGTTTTAAACATGTTAATTAAGCATTAAAAAAATCAATTAAATTAGTAAAAATGGAATATAATAATAAATGGCATGGTCAAGTATGTCCAAAGATGACCTGTCAGTCCAAAGGCCTCCTCTGCAATAGCCGTCACATTCTACAGATATCATCCAATGTTATGTTATGCCCTATGTCCACCATGACCAAGCCTATGGATATGAACGTGTCATAAAGTTCAACTGAGAAAATATGGACAGAATAATGCAGAGAGTTAACAAGATGGCATTAAGATTCCCTGTAAGGCTAAGCGTATAGAGACAGACACAATCACCAGCTCAAATACCTAGGAGAACCAAACACTGCTTCTTCGAACAGGTTTAATGTTGCTGGCATAACCTTGCCTTTCACAAACCATACATCTTTTAGGTTTATTCGATCAAACTTGTACCTCAACAATTATAGCCCCAAACCTTTGAAATATTAAAAAAAATGACAATGACAGAACACACTCAACCCCGCAGCGCATAATAAGGTGTCTAAATTCCCCATCACCTGGAAGTTGCTGGAGATTAAGAGGATCCCAGAAACAATGTGTTACAAAGACAAGAGAAGAAAGAGAAGTGTTGAGGAAAGCTGCCATTTAGCACGCATGGAAAGGGAAAAGAGGAAGAGACAGGCTGAGGGTTGGTTCTGCCGGAAATGGTAGCTGTAGGCACCGTAGCAGCAGGGGCCAACGCGCGACCTAATTGTATGCTAAATGATGCTAGGGCACCGGCGTGGGAAAGCACTTCGGTTAACAAGTGACCGCGATCGAGAATCCTAACGACCCCGACGAACGGCCACAAGCAGGGCGAGCGCAGAAAGGGGCAGCGAAGATGGGTTGGAGCAGGGCGCATACCTTCGTCGAAATATGTGTGGCCTTCTCCGCCGATCGCCGACGATGGAACGGAGGCGAACACGACGATGCTTAGCTTAGGGCGTCCAAAGGTGGGGATGCGAACGCGGGTTCTAGATAATGGCCAAGGGACGGAGCGTCAGCTTAGGGCTTCTATTTATGATTTACGCGGGAAAGTTCGGCAGATTCCATTTTACAAAAAATAAAATATATATATATATATATAAAAACAGAAAAACCTCCTCTCAAAATTTTCCCGCCTAAATATAAAAATAGAAAAATTTTCTATTTTCTAAACTATATTTAAAAATATATATATTTTTATTTAATTTATACAAAAATAGAAAAAATTTATGTTTTCTAAATCATATTTTTTAAAAAAAATATATTTTAATTTAATTTAAGACC
>JBBPFQ010974982.1:0-11022 GCA_037974815.1 Kaempferia elegans
CAACGACTGATATATAATGATTCAGGGATAGATCGGAGATTATGACCCGGAGAATACCAAATAGAATTCTTTCCTCTTCTCACAGTTCACGCTCATGCTCATGCACAAACCAACCGCATCACGTTAAGTAGTAGTTAACGTGAAAGAAGCCATCAAATCGCTCAGAAAGGAAATTAAGGAAAAACTGGCCATGGAAGAAGAAGCGGCGGCAGCGGCGGCGGCGGCGGCGGTTGAGGTAGGAGGTGTTCCTCTCTTCTTCCTCTGCCCCATCTCCATGGAGCTCATGCGCGATCCCGTCACCGTAGCCACCGGCGTCACCTACGAGCGCAAGAACATCGAGAAATGGCTTTTCGTCTACAACAAGTTCACCTGCCCCGCCACCATGCAACGCCTCCCCTCCTTCCACCTCACTCCCAACCACACCGTCAGCCGCCTCATATCCTCCTTCATCGCCTCCTTCCCTCCTCCTCCTCCGCCTCCTACTCCCTTCTCCGATCGTCGGAAAGTTGACCAAGTCGACGCTCTGCTCTGCAGCATACGTACCGGACCCTTCAAGGCCACCCGCCTCAAAGAGCTCCGCTCTGTTCTCGCCGGCGATGCAAATCTGCTCGAAGATGTCAATGTGTCGTCGAAGGTGCTCGAGTGCGTCGTCGCGGAGATAGTGAACAACGCCGACTTCGTTGGCTTCGGCGCCTGCGAGGAGGCCTTCGGCGTCCTCGCGCTGCTTCCCCTGTCGGACAAGGCTGCTGTCGACGTTGTAGTGAAGCCGGAGCACTTGAGTCCCATACTGGCCGTCCTCCAAAGTGGAAGCGCCGACGCCCGTGTCGACGCCATGTCGATCTTAGTCAAGATCTCGAAAGTGAATAGGGATCGTTGGATCCCCGCCGACCGAGAATTCGATCTTTTCACAGCGCTGCTGGAGCTGCTCTCCGACGAGATCTCCTCTTCGACCAAGCTGAGCCTCTGCTCCCTGGACTTGCTCCTCGAGCTGGCGATGCGCTCGCGGCGGAGCCGCTCTCGCGCGGTCGAGGCCGGCGCGCTGCGCGTGCTGGTGGAGCTTCTACCGGAGGCCGGCCGGAGAAGCTGCGAGCGGGCCCTACTGCTGCTGAAGCGACTGTGCGAGCTGCCGGAGGGACGGGCGGCATTCGCGGAGCACGGGCTGGGCGTGGCGGCGGTCACACAGAAGTTGCTGCGTGTGTCGGAGACAGCAACCAAGCTGGGGGTGAAGGTGCTGTGGCTGGTGAGTAGCTTCTCAGCGGCGGGGAATGTGGCGGAGGAGATGGTGGTGGTCGGGGCGGTGAGAAAAATGGTGACCCTGTTGCATGCCGATGGCGGATCATCGACCAAAGAGAGGGTGATCGCCATGATCAAGTTGCATGGGGGTTTATGGAGGCAGTTCCCCTGTTTTCCTTACGAATTAACAAACTTCATGCGATCGAATCATAGAACTCTTGCTTCAATTCAAAGTTAAATTTTGTGTAGAAATGAAAAACCTATCACTGGAATGAACATTTCGATATAAAACTTTTTCTTCTGTTTTCAATTGTTGTACATTTTCCTCTGAAACTTTAGGAAACTACTAAAATGCATTAGTGCCTTTGATTTTGTCGACAGGAAAAGAAGCTACTAAATAAACAGTGTCATACCTATCACGTCGGGTTTCAGTTTATTAAATTTATGATATTAGACTGCCAATTAAAAATAAACAACTGAAACCTTTAAACAGATGATTAAAATTCAATAACATCTATGCTTGTTTGATGAATAATTACGATCTACATAAGTATTCATACTTTCATATATAAACTATGGAGTATGGAGTCATTGTGACAATCTAACTTAGCCAAAGAATGTACAGCAAAAGCTTGCTCGTGGTCTATGTGATGAATACATTGTAATCTCCTTAGACAAGCACTAAAATAATATCCACATATCCCATTTCAAACATATATCAAAATCACCATTCAATAGAACCACAAGCAAACGCATTTGTTACCGTCAAAATGATTCAGATTCTGTCAAGGGGAATCCGAGCCACCATATCTGCATAGGTGCTTCCCGAAGACCCTATCCAACTTCAGCACTACGTTTTGAACTCTGATTGAGAATGCTGGTCGTTATGACAACCTTCAGAGTCGCCCTTTGACCTGCAAATACAATGACAACAATCTCCGTTTATTCAGTTGGTATTTCCAGAACACTTGAGCTTCTAATAAACGTAAAGGTGTGAACTTGTATGCGAGAGTAAAACTCCATTAATGGTTCTAAACGAACTTGGAACTCAGGGATAAATTGTTAAATCAGAATTAGAAATTACTTCAATATAGAGGCATATGCTATCACAAATAGGACGAAAAGAAAAAGAAAGAAATTTGTCAGTTTATCACTTAATCCTGATTTTGCCCAAATCAAGTAACAGAAGTGGAGAGAAAGGAAATTTGAATCTCTAATAAATACAACAATTATGGCATTACGTACTTCTTTTTCCAAATAAGATGGGTAAAGTGGAGAGTAAAATAATGTAATTCTTTTTTGCTTTAAAGTGGGTGTCCTACTTCCCATTCGAACTACATAAATAAGAAGCCAAATATTGGCTGCAGTTTAGTGATGGGAACAAATTAATGACTGAACCATCAAATGTTGCGAGAACTCTTTCTCTTTCAAGGAATAAGGCGCACCTGGGATAGAATAACTCATGAAAACTGTATCCTAGACCAGCCCCATTTTCTTCACAACTAGCAATATCGTCCCAACCACCGTGACACGGTTTGCTATCACAATTGAATTGAACATTTTCCATGTTCACAGCATCACACTCACTACTATGCCCCTGGCTCTGGTATCTGTTGTTACTTTGATCATGACTGTCAGCCCATCCATGATGTTTTGGGCTGATACTTCCTTTACGACTGCTACTTTCAGCATTGTGCCCTGAACTCTGATTGGGAATACTCGGATTGCAACTGATAGCAGGATTGTCCTTGTGGCCATCTTCAGAGTTGCCCTGGGACCTGCAAAACACAATGACAAAGCAATCTCCCTTTCTTCAGTGAATATTTATAGCACACTCTGGCTTTAAAATAAGAACAATTTAGGGAAAACAATCAGCTTCTGCTTTATGTAAAGATGTGACTTACGAGAGAGTAAACTCTCCAGTTGCCAATCTAAAAGAACTTGGAACTTGTGTATAAATTATTGGTAAGAATTAGCAATTACTTCAAAGATAATTATTAAACAGTTTCACCTTTGGGCTTAAAAATGGCATCCTTCCAGTATGGTATGAATGAAGTACTACAAAAAATAAACAAAAACAAAAAAATGAATGAAGTACAACAAACGGGGACAAGCA
Source organism: Kaempferia elegans (assembly GCA_037974815.1). Lineage (NCBI taxonomy): Eukaryota > Viridiplantae > Streptophyta > Magnoliopsida > Zingiberales > Zingiberaceae > Kaempferia > Kaempferia elegans. The sequence goes on from JBBPFQ010974982.1 coordinate 3,350, forward strand.
TGTTGGAGTCTGATTTGTTACAGTATGCAGAGTTTCGAGAGTCAAGCTTCCCTGTGAACTCGGCAGGAGGAGGTGCAAAGAGCAGCACAACTTTGCTGGGGATTAAAGGGCAATGCCCTTCAATATAGACAATTTCAGATGGTTCAGCCATGGCCAAGTTGTTCTGACTTGCCAATCCAAATTAGAGTTCAACCTACCTAATCAACTGGAGATATTCAATCTGACCAATTTATGATGTTTTTATCGATCTATCCCCATCAGCCCATATGCCACCCACCCCAAAGGCATATGCAATTAAACAGGTATGCAAAATATGAATTCCAGATCTGATGCATTGTCAGTTAATCTAATTATCCAAAACCAGGAAAGGCAATTACAATGTTCTATTCTATGTTGCTCTCATCCAATCATGTTCTCACTTTTATATCCAGTCAAAAGATTAGCAAAATCCTATAGTGGGGTCAATCGGATGAAAATAAGAAAAATTTAAATTTATCAACTCATCTTCTTTACTCGGAAGAAATATTAGTAAATTAATTTCATTCAATTCTTCCATTTTGTTTCCGCCAAAATCAGGAGGCAGAAGTAGAGGGGGAAAAAATTAATCTTTAATAAACACAGATACCTGACATTATTTTGTTCTTTTTATTCATTATCTGTGTAAAAACGACTGGTGGAAGTGGCTAGAAATGAGATAATGTAATTCCTTTCTTTTCTTGAAAGTAGGTGAAACAGTGCAAGTGCAAGTGAGAAGTGACATTACTTTCCTCCTGCTTCCTCCCCTTCAAGTAGACATTATGTCAATGCTGGTGACTAAAATAAAAAGACAAATATTGGCTGCAGTTCAATTGTGAAAACACATTAAAATCTGAACCATCAAATGTATAGACAACATTTTTTTATATCTCAACTGGTGAAGACACACCTGGGATAGAATAATGCATGAAAACTGTATCCTTGACCATCATCAGTTCCAGCAAGGCTAGAGTTACCCTGCCTATCATCTCGACAAGGATTGCTATCATAGTCTTGATGTACATTTTCTGCTCCGCGCCAATCATCATGACAAGGATTGCTGCTGCAGTTTTGTTGGGCATTTTCCACACTCACAGAACCACCCTTGCTAGAGCTTTGCCCCATGCTCTGAAATCCGTTGTTACTTTGGCCATGGCTATCATGCCAACCACCACGGCTAGAAGCATTGTTATCATAAGCATCAGAACCAGACCCCCATCTTCTAGATCTACCACCATATCCACCACGTGATGTCATATCCAGCAATTCTGAGGGAACATTCTGGTCAGCTCCCTTCAGAACTTTAACAAGCTCTGCTGCGAATTTAGAATCCTGATCACAGAAAAATGTATATGCTAGTCCCTTAGCGCCTGCCCTCCCTGTCCTCCCAATTCTGTGAACATAATCTTCAACTCCTGATGGGAAATCATAGTTGATCACAACCCTAAAAACAGGACACGGGTTTTGGACCACCACAACCATTAGATTAATAGTTCAAATAAATGATACACAGAAACAGCAATGGGCTAACCTGATGTCTTTGACGTCCAAGCCTCGGGCAGCTACATCAGTAGCTACAAGTATGGGTGATTTCCCACTGCGAAATTGGCTCAAAACACAATCTCTCTCACTCTGAGACTTGTCGCCATGAATAACAGCTGCTTCAAAACGACGACTGAGATTCCTAGCAAGCTGATCACACATTCGTTTGGTTGAACAAAATATTATTATTCTAGATCCTGGTTCTTGTTCACACAAGATGTGTTCTACTCGCCTATGTTTCTCCATAGGCGTAATGACTTCTACATACTAGAAAAAGATAGAATCTATCAGCGATTCTGATCCTGTGTAACTGCAAATGAGATAGGAAATATCAAGTTTTCACCCTATGCATACCTGAGTAATGGCCTTATTAGCAACCAGTGTGTCAGTATTGCCAATGTTAACCTGAACAGGATTAATAAGAAAATCTGCAGCTATTCTACGAACTTCCTTTGGCCAGGTCGCAGTAAACATAAGAGTCTGACGCTTAGATGGTATCTGATCCACTATTTTCCTTAATTGTGGCTCAAAACCCATGTCAAGCATCCGATCAGCCTCATCAAGCACCAAATATGAGACTTGATGGAGGTTCAATCTTTTCATATTCAGAATATCATTCAAACGTCCTGGTGTAGCAACAATGATATCAGCTCCACGATCCAACTCTCTTAACTGGGGACCTTTTTGAGCACCTCCATACAAGCACTAGACAGACATAGACAGACATAATTACGTAAGAAACACAACTAGACATCAAGATATATCACATTGAGAAACTACAGATTTCTCCTCTTATTCCTGAAAATATAATTAAATAGTGCTCGTTATCCTGAATTTCTCATGACGGGTACTCAGCATAACCATCTTATTCCACTGTAAAACAATGACATTTTCTAAAGCATAATGGCTGCACATGGTTAGTCCCAAGACATCTCTCCATGGACTCATGGCATAAGTGCATGGGTACATTTGGTCCTCAGGAGTATTGATTTTTTTTTTTTTACTGCTGACTCATTATCATGCAAACCAAAAAAATCAAACTAAGGAATGTAGAAACTATCATCAAACATACCACACATGATATTCTTGATGATTTACCAAACTTGACCGCTTCATCCTGTATTTGAGTGGCCAGCTCTCTCGTTGGTGACAAAATTAGCACAGTAGGACCCATCTTAGAATTATTCCGATTGCGTTTGAGAACAACAAACCCTGGCATTAGAAAGCCTAATGTTTTTCCTGATCCTGTCTTTGCAATGGCCACAATGTCACGACCTTTTAAGACAATTGGCCATGACTGAGCCTGAATTGGTGTAGGAGTCGAGAAGCCCGCATGATGTATCTGTGAAAGCAACAGACAAAAGAAGTTCAGTACCAAGAATGCACAACACCTTGTCACAAAAACAAATGTTGCTCCATTACAGGCTGAAATGAAAACAATGTGTAAAACAACACATATGGAACCAGAATTTCATTGTGAAACTTGCAAAAAGTCAGACCTCGATAATGTTGGATTGAATGTTCCCAAAACTGACACAGGCGGCTAGTACAACTGCTAGGGCAGGGAAATCAGTTGTGCTCCCTATTATTTATTTAATCATTTAAGATATGTAGGTATATTAGAAAATTAGTCAAACATGACAAAAGGAGCAAAAACTAAAAACAAGAATAGCTAAGTGATTGTGGGTCACAAAATTCAAATAAAATTTGAAGCAATAAATCCCATTGAACTTAAAAAAAAAAATAGAAACAAAAAAAAACAATTCTAAGACAATGTCATTATAACTTAAGTTTAGATGTTGATCACCAACAGAATGAAGCATCACTTAACAAAAAAGAGTAAGATCAATGACAAAATGGTAATACCAGAATGACATAAGAAATCAATGCATGATCTAACATAATGAAACAATAACAAGAGTAACTCAGAATTATCCTACCTAGTCTTATATCAAGTAAAGAATCAACCCCTATATGCTTAACTGGCATAAAGTGTTGTCATAATTACTGACTTACTGTGATATCTTTGTTATATAATGAATCCATGTATGCTCAACTATAATGTCGGCATTCAAAGGGAAAACAAAAAGTCCCCTATCATCCCACCCACAAGCTATTTATATCAGAAAGCATCCTCATCAATGTTGTTAATTACAATATAGACAAGGCATACAAAAGCAACTCATCCCAAAGTCATTCAAATCCCACAAAAATGTTAGTGAATGTGCTGATTGGAAGGTAGAAATTGTTAGAGGTAATAAGTTAATAGATTATTGGTAAATAGTGGGTTTAATCCCACCTTGATATTTTAGGTTTAGGATTTTTATTTTGGTATGAGATGATCGAGGTCATTGAATAAAATGGTCCACTTAGCAATAAACCCCTTGCCGCCATGATGCTATCTTCTAGAAGGGTGTTTTACATCTCTAAACAATTTAAAGAGAAGGTTATTGGCGGATGTCTATATAAGCACATGATTATAACAGGAAGCAGAGGCAACTGCACAACCCAAAAAAGCAGACAAATCACTTACTCATCTTATGATATTTATTAGTGAACCAATGGTCATACACACCGGACTGGTCAAACAAGAACTGGTGACCTTTCATTAACCAATTTTATGTTGGCTTAGTTTGTGTTTCCTATGAGGGAAGGAAACACAAACATAAATAAGATGGTAGAGAGGTTTCAGCATAGACCCTTTTCCTCTGTTTCCTTTGACAGAAATGAGGAGGATTGAGGGTTATATTTCCTCAAATTTGAGCCGAATCTACTTCCACCTTATTTGGGCAGAAAAGACATTATTCACAAAAAAAAAAAACTATTTTTGATTTCTGTTTCTAACGAATATATTTTTGGAATTCCCTTCCTCTTTCCTTTGCTCCAGCAATATAGTGGTCAGTGAAGCTTTATTTTTTCCCTCCAAAAGAAATCATAACGAAATATTTCCCTATCCTTTTCTTATAAAGTTTCTTCCATACTACCTTTTCTTAGTTGTTTCATATCCTTGTTAAAACTGAACCTTAAATACAAACTATTCAAGAATAAAGTAGAAAACGACAGAATACTATGAGAGTTACCTCTTTAAGAATATCAGGTGGAAAGCCAGTAGATTGAAATGTCATATATGGATCTGGAGCAACATCTCCCTGTCAAAACATCAAAAGAAAGAGAGGTGTCAACCTTTCATAAGACAGAATATAAAAAAAGGGTGGTACATGAAAACAATTCAGAACAGATGTGACTAAATGACTTGAGAAAAAATAATGGATTGTTGATGGTGGAATATATCTGATAAATATTTCTTCTAATTTTGAATTTTAGTTCACATATTAGAATCTGTCACAGCCTGTACATTTCCGATTTCCATGGTCCATCCTTTCATCAAATTTGTAACATAATTCTAAAACACTCTTCATATAGTAAAGCAAAAGGATATTTCCATGCAAAACTACACATTTTGACAAATTTATTATACATTCAGGTACAAGGGATTTTCATAAAGTTATATATTCAGTAATTATCGGTTATGTTAGCCAACTGATGCACCCTAGAAACAGGATAATTAAATTCAACTATTAGGCCAAGTTACTACACTATAGAGGAATATTTTTTTATCATTAATCATGCATTCATGCTATAAGCTCAATTGAGTTTATGGGAGTTGATTGAATGGACAATAATCTAAATTTCTTTGAGCTACACCAAACAAAACAAATGTGATGCTATAACCAAACAAACAAATAAATAAAATAATTAGCTGGATCAGATCCCTAATATGGTTTATTGATCTCATATAACTCAAACTGACACAGTCAGATCTTATATATCATCAACTTATCTCCCATAACAATATTCAGAATGGGGAAATTGTGCATGAATTAACCAACCAGATAGAGTATATGTTCTAATCATGACTTGTCTCGACCTATGGCAAACTTCCTATAATTAAATGGCATACATCTATTTTGATAATGTAGATTCTAGATAAATGTCTAATCAACTGCACTTAGAGGCAAGCAGTGGGCATGACATGAGAACAGAAAAGAAAAAACACCATACAGACATTACTAAAATTCCATCACTCATGGACCAATGATCCTTGTCATCGTCTCTCATGATATATGTAGTGCAAGTGCGTAGCATGTTGTCAACTAACAACTTAATCTCTGAAACACTGGTAATTAGCAACTTCCTTAATATTATTAATACTGGGATATCTTAAAGTTAATATTTTGAAATAAATAAAGTTGCTCTTAGTATATTTTATGAATAGGAAAATCCTAAGTTCATAGTTCAAACTTAGTTTTCAACAAGTGAAAATTAACACAAAAATAAAAACAATAGAAACATAGCAGCTAAACCAGAAAAAGAACCATATATACAAGTACACCCATGAAGCAAGATGCATACAGTTACAGTTATTTCATGCTGACTTCGATATGCTTCTGCAGTTGAAGCACCTGGACCAGATTTTGCTGAACTTTGCATGTAATGCTTCACTATGGATGGCTCTTGCACAAACTCAGTTGAATCAATGATTGGAGGATTACCAATGGAAGGATTACCTACATACTGAAAGGCAAAGATTCATATCACCAAGACTGGCCTAAGATGAATATCAAGATAATGACAGTACTATCCACCTAAAAAAAGGAGGCACTTCACTGTCTGTAGAAGACGGACAAGCATATAAGTTGCATCTTATGACACTCGTTTTAGCAGTGTACTACTCCCAAGATCTACATATGCTGGGTGGACGATTGATATCATCGTCAATAAGCATGGATCAATATATATTAATGGTTCAACAAGTCTGGAGATCTTGTTATCATCAATGAGCAGTAATAGATCATTTTTTACATCACTAGCAAGTATATATAGAACAGGATCTGTTTTTTTTTTTTGACAGCATTAACCACCTTAATGCTGTCAAATACTTACATTAAATACTTATCTTCCAATTTTTTCCAACACTCAGTAGTAACGGATCCAATTTCTTTGGTTGCATCATAAAAAGAAAGAGTGGTTACTTGAAATAGTTCTGGATGCTCATGGCTAACCTTTCTCCTCGACACATTATCATATAATCTCTTCAATGTAAAAAATACCTGACAGGGATTCCGATTTGCATTCTCTTCAGGGACAGTTAAAGGCGACTGTTGCTTAGGCTGTTGCATGGATGAGTTCACTTCAGGTCGCAGTTGTGAAGCAGCCAAGGCCGGTGGTGGGTCCTCAGAGACAGGACGTTCATACTGGGTGACCTTGGTCTCCGGATTCCAGTAGTACAGGTAATCAGTGCTGCCGTCGATCAGAGCCCGCCAAGGACTGGGGAGAGTTGGATCTGGCGGAGCATATCGTGGCCTCTTTGAGGAAGGAGAGTTGGGAACTGAAGATTCAGCCATTCCCCTTCTTCACTATGAAAATGAAAATCAACAAAAATATTGTGAATAAAGAAAAACGAATCGATCGATGATAAATCATAAACCCTAGCAAATCACACGATGGTACAAGTAAACCAAAAGCTAAGCAAAGATGCCGGAGGTTGGGTTAAATTGGGAATGTTCCCTACAAAGAGTCCCCGAAGGGCACACCGGCAGATTATAGGAGAGATGAAAAGGAATGCGCCGCGGCTTCGGCTGCTTCCCGCGGTCTCTGCCTCCCAACGGCCGTCCGCCTGCCGAATGGAACGACGGAGAGTCGCTTAATCGAATACACGCCGGCGCAGAATCCTAAACGACAGGAGAGTTAGCAGAAACCGTCGCCGAAGGGAGAAGAAAGACCAACCAGGGTCTAAAGGCGCTCTGCTGCCCGAGTATCAACGCACTTAGATCATCTCCAACCATTTTAATAAAAAAAATACATTAATTTGATGTCATTCTAATACTAAATTTTTTTTCAACTCCAATATAAGACACCATTTCCTATACTAAAAAAATATTTCATAGAATATTCTTAATACATCTTATAATTTATCATTCAATATATATATATATATATATATATATATATTAATCTGTTAATTTTTTTATAATAATAATAATTATTAAAATTAATAATTCTATAGTATATAATCATTAATTTTATAATATTATATTTTTAGTTATAAGAATATA
>JBBPFQ010975089.1:0-11022 GCA_037974815.1 Kaempferia elegans
CATATGGACTCTGACCATCCCGAACAGTAGGCTAATTAGTCACCGGCTTGGTCGGAGGATGAGAGCCATTCGGCTGCAATCTCACCTACCATCTTTGTCGCCTAGTGCAACAGTCAGATCAGAATATCGACTGTCAGATGATATGGTTTGTACTTCCTTATACGGAGGAAGTTTCCTAAATCTAACACGTACAGATTGCTTGCCTAATTGAGGAAAGATAATTAAGAAAAGACGGCAGATGTCATAAATGTTCGGCCCATTTTTTGAAGCTCTTTGATCTCCGCGTCAGGTATCGCCCCAATATAAATAGGATCTTTCACAATCCACAGAGGAATGCAAGTAACATTATTATACTTCACCAAACCTCTGTGGCACGATTACGAAGCATCACGTTCCAGTTTTCACGAAGCCTTCCTATGTGACACGACGATGTCACCTTTCTGGTATCTATCTCTCCGTTTCACGACAGGATCAGTTAGTATTGAATTTGACAAATTATAGGCTTATTTTAGGATGCTCAATTGATGATGCAATTTTGGTATCACGAGAATATAATTAGCAGGTGAGATGGTTGTTATATTTTCATATTTTTTGTTCTAAAGACTAAATGACTCAATTGACTTTGTAATTGTATAGGTAAACAAACTAAATAGATGAGAATTATGGGTTTCAAACTCATATAACTTATTCTCACATTGCTTTAAAGTATGCTGAAGTGTGTTGAGTGATGGTATGACAGCATTGAAATTGTTTCATTTTGGCTGGTAATTAGAACCCCACACAGAATGATATATATTACCCGCACAACACCCCATGGGCAAACTGCTAGAGCTGTGAGGGTTGCCGGAGCTGTGAGGAATGCCCAGGCAGTCGCCCAGGAATCTTTGAGTAACAATTGGTAAATAATAAAATGTCGGATGGATGGTTCGATATCCTCACTTGCCCATTCTAATTGCCATGACTGGTTCAACCAACTAGATCGGGTGCTTGAACCTATCATCTTGTCCATTTTGCTTGACCTGACTAGCTCACTTGGTTCAACCTACCTACTCAAGTGACTAGCCCAGCCTAGCCTAGCCTAGCACACTTGATCGGCCAGTTTATCCTGCCCGGCGTGGTGACCACTTGGCCCGCTTAATTTGCCTGGATAGATCAATTTAGATGTGAGCGAAGGGTGAACACAAGAAGGTTATTGATAGAGTGAATGACTTGCAAATGAATGAGAATATGACTTTTCTCTTTTTCAAAGAAAGTCACCTTCCTACAAAAAAAATGTGCAGATTTTTCAATTTCTAAAATAAAAGTTTTCATTAACTGTAATGTTTCATTGCATTAGACACTGAAAAATTCATAAAATATTTTTCATTAAAAAAAGCCTAAACAAATAAAGAGGGATGAGATAGAAAAGAACAATTCTCAACATGTGACAGAAAAGAACAGAATTGAAGAATGGTCCATTAGTCTTTTTTTTTTCTTGTTTGTTTGTCTTTTTAACTATATTTTTGTTATTGCAACCTTCTCATCTTGCTGCTGCTGCTTTTAGTCATTCTTATTTTCTTAATAATTTTATTTTTACATAGAAACCTTGTACTAAGTTCACAAGTCTCCTTACCCTACTTGCAACTAAATCTCTTGCTTTGTCGCTGTGCATCACAAAAAGTACTCTACTAAATAATATGAACTCTTGATTTTACCTCTAGCCGGCCCCAAGTAGTTGGGTCAAATATAGATTCATGATGATGATAATGTGATGATGATGATGAAGATCATGTGTCATATTAGGAGATGTGATAGAGAAGGGTGCGAGTTTTCTAGCTGTTAGGCTGCTGGTAGCAGCTGTCTGTGAGCTTCTTAGTAAGTTTGCCTGACCCTCTTAATCTGTTGGAACCCCTACAGCAGCAGCAAACAATCAGTTGCCATACTGATTTCCAGTTTTTTGAATTTTCGGCTTGTTCATACTTTATCTAAAATGTCAGATTTTTTGTTTTGTTTTTATTTTTTCACTTTACGCGGTAAACAAAACTTAAGATCGATTTATATCATTTTAGATTTCAGATAAAAGTACTTTTGTGCGAACAACTATTTAACAAGTTCTTTTAATGCAGGTGGCTGCTAGATAGATCTGCACCATTCGCTGGATGAATGATATCAGTAAGAGAACAACTGTCTAATGGTAGTACTTTCCATGACAAGTGGCTATAGTGCAATACTATCTATCTGCTATCGTGCAAAAATACCATCCTGAATGGAATCTAATAAACATTGAAACACGTGTGCTTGATATTTGGATTGCTTTTGTGACCTTTTACTGCAAGTTGCTGTGGGTTTATGCTGTATTCTGCTTGGCAATTTGTACATCTCTCCCAACAGTGGCGAAAACAAAAAAGTTCCAATGACAAACACCACACACATGAAAAGCGTTCCATTCCTCTCATAAGATTTGTGAATCTAAACATATCAATTTTGTGTGCTTTTTTGGATCTTCATCGTCTGCAAAATCACATGTTTTACTTTTGAATAGAAAATGTTTATTGCATAGATGTTTTTCCACATCATTATCTATATTATTGAGGTATTTTATTTTAATACTTCGGCAGTTGATGTGTTCTCGCTTAAATTTTAAATATATTTTTTTTTCTTTCCAACCAATCCATTGGATGCCGGCCCAACATCTCAGATCGGCCCAACTAGTCCGGTTCGGTTCAGCAGGTCCGAGACATTGACTGTCGGTGCTCTACTTACCCCGGTTCCCGAAGACTAGGCAAGGTGGGAGATATGGCTGAATTTCACAGGTCGAGCCGGTCGACGTGGAATGGAGCCTGAACCGGACATCCAGACGTCACCCGTCCTTGGATCTTTAAACGGCACGAACCCACTTGTGTTAGCTGTCTTTGCCTGTTCACGGTCCAAATGTCCATAATTGATTAATTAAGGCCCTGAAAGCAAGGCCGGCAGCATTGGCTTCTCGGTCACTAATAAATGCCATCTCGTTTGACCGGTTGAGCCGAGCCGAGCCGACCCGACAATGGGACATGTTATTAAGACATGCTTTGACTTGTAATTTAGAGTTCCTATATAAATCTCTGTTTTTTAAGCCCGCACGAGACGGCGCCAACGTTGCCCGGTGCCAAACCTGCCCCTCACGTGCGCCGCCAATATTTAAATCCTCCTGACCGGTTTTCCAGAAAACAAAATAGGTAAAATTATTCCAGATAAACCAATTTAATTAGGAGGTCGATTCAAAACAATTGAACTTTGTTTCTTACGGTCTGTTCCCTGCTAAAATCATTGGAGTTATTGTCAGGTGTACACAAAAGTCAACTACACGAAAGTCAACCACAAAGAAGATGACAGTATCATTAATATGATGAAGGTGCAGATATTCAAGCTACGGAATTGTCACATGAGCAAAGAGGATCCTGGAAACAATAGCGGTTTAGAAAATACAAGAGTAGAGGAGAAGGTTTCCGACTACAAATCTATTCTTCGGACACGGGCAATGATTCGACGACAGGATCTCATCTGTCCAGCTCCTAGAGGGTATCTGCGAGTCAACTGCAGCACTGCACATCTGCATTGAGTAGTCCAGGTACTACCAATCTGAAAGAAACAAGCAAAATGGAAAACTTCAATGAATTATTTGGCAACTTGTCCATGAACTAATTTTACTTTCCGCTGAATCATTTGGCAACTTGGTTTTGGTTTAAGTGTGTAGTTTTTGTAACAGCCCTGATGTCATTATCATTCAAATCGAATGTGTTTCGAGCATTCGTTATACTAAAAGGTAACAAATCTAGAGTGGCCTGGTTTTCGAGCAAATATGACAGATGATTTCTCATTATGGAATTGAAATGATGGATAAGAAAGCCTTCATTAAACTTTAAGTTTACTAAAATAGAAAAAGGACTCCACAAAGGAAATTTACTGCGATAGAAAAAGATTCGACATAGGAAAAGTAAACATATACTGTTGGCATGAACTTCCCTACCTTCCGATATTATTACGGCCTGAATCTGTCAATATTGTGAGCCTTCTTGCTGCTTTCATGAAGTCACTGCAAAAAAATGATAAGAAGAAGCATAAAACCAGCTTATCGGAAACACATGCACATAATCAGCATAGTTTGTCACATATAAGTAGATTAAAAGTAACACACATTGGTATCTCTGAGAAATTAGGAAGATCGTAATGACAAATTGACAACAATGTAACATGATAGATGGTCAGATCTATGACACTAATGGAAATGGCACTACGCATTCAAAGTGGAGAATTAGGAGAGGTGAGCTAAATCTAGAAAAAGTTTATTAAAATTGATAATAAGCATTAATCTTTATGCCAAGGTCTAACCATGTTAAGTGATCATTATACTGAAGTAGTATAAAAGGGCGGACCGGTACACTAATGTGGGGTATATTGTACGCAACTTCACTTTTTTTTTGCAAGAGGTTATTTTTGAAACTCAAACCCATGACCTTTAGGTCACACAGTAGCAATTTTACTACGCTCAGGCTCCCCTTCACTATACTAAAATAGTATCAATTATGAAAATAACAATATCCATACAAGAATAATAAGCAAAAGTCAGAAAATTGTAACTTAGAAAATGTTCAAGTAGAACTAACAATCAATTAGGGGAAAATATCAACAATAGATATAAAACATAAAAACTAGTAAAGAAAGAAGCAATTGAAAGATATTTTCAAGAGAGACACAGAGCATCCTGAAATGTCATTTGGGTTGGGACTAAGTCCATGACTCTAACCTGAAAGGTTCGTCTCCTGTGCATTTAACAACACCAGCAGCATCCTTGTAGATCACATGGCTGATCATCTCAGATTTTTCAATCCCAAACATATCAGCTAGCCTTCCATATAGTTCTTCATAAGAACCAAACATGGATAGGTCAAGGGTACGACCGACATCATCTGACTCAATGAAAACCTTGCAATGACCAGTTTCCAGGCCAAGCTCTGACACATTGCGGTCCCTGCACCATTGGAATCCACCATAACATGAAATGACAGGAGACACATTCTTATTGGTACCACAACCATCACTATCCAATGTATTCATTGTTTTCTCCATATTGCAGCCAGAACTGTTTATGGTGGCCCCAGGGGAAACAGTTTCTCCTGAGTTGCTCAGAGATATCTGCTCCTCGGTCAGTATTGGCTTCCCAAAAAGCACTAGTTGTGGAGGTTTATTGTTCAAGGAGCTTTTTGTGCTCTTGGTATTACTTCCAATCGTTAGCAAACAAGATACATTATTATCAGTGACAGGAGTATCAACAAGGAAACCAGTAGATATGCTAGGGAAGGAATTGGTGCGATCAAGGTGGTGAAAGCCAGCATGGAATAGACCTGTCTGCAGTTTGTTAAAGTGGAGATCTGATAAAGATATACCAAATTGGGCATGCCTGGCTCCCTGTATGCCTGCAGGAGTACTATCTGGGATATAGCACAAAGGATTTGTGCTGTGAGATACAGAGTTCCCGGGGAACAATGGTGTTGGAAGTTGGCTTTCTAGAAAATCAGGGTGTTGGGGAATGCAGAGTCTTTTCCTTGGAGGAGAGAAAGGTGCCGGATGGATGGGAGGGATACTCGAGACCAGTTCAACCAACCATGGGTTCACACGGTTTACATTTTGTAACAAATCTGGTTCATCCCATGTCACCTGCAAGACAGTGTAAATGGTGGAGGCCATGGAAGTCAAGAACATAATAGAAAGCATGGAGAAGACACAAGTTATCAGACAAGTCAATTCAAATACTCAGAATTAGAAAAACACTTGGATCAGAATGGCAGGACAGTACATAAGCTGCAAAGACGATGGAATAATTCTCTATCCAGAAACAACAAGATGAAGTGAAGAAAAAATATTTGCATAATGTATGATGATACAGAATGAAAACTTAGGAAAGCTTAATATTAGTTATTTGGATACCAGCACATCTCAACTTTAGTAGGGATAAATCTAGAATGTGTGGAAAATGAATTATTATTTTACTTTTGAGCTTTCCATTAGTTTTCTCCAATGTTTCTATTACAAACCATAGGACAGACACTCAAGTTCAAATAGCAATTATGCATCTGCATGAGTTCATGAAACCCTAGTGTCCTTTGTAGCAAAAGGTGATTAGGCTCACCACAGACACCCCTCATAGTCCGTCACCAAGTTATGTGAAACGAGATAACTCACGGGGTCACAACTTATAGCCGACTGCCCAAGTGGCTAGGTTGGTGGGGCGGTTTTTTTTCCCCGAGGGCATGCGCCTCTGAGAATTGATCTCTTGTCCCATAAAAAAAAAAGATTTATGTTTTATGATAATGTTATATGCCAAGGGTATGTGCCTGTGGGGAAGCCCTAGTGTCATTGATTAAAGATTATGTTTCAACACAAAGATTTACAAATAGACAAATTAAAAAAAAAAATTAGGATCTTTTTTGATAATGTTATATGCCAAGTCAAGATAAATAACCAAGATACATGTTCTAGAACTAGAAATTTAATTGTCTCACCGAGTTGATATTAAAATAACATAATTTCTCTATTCTGATGTGATAAGCATTAACCTGGCTGTCCAGTGTCTACTACACATCAAAGGGATAAGTAACTATGAGATCATTGGGGTAACACAGATAAAAAAACACACAATAAATAACATAGAGAAAAATAAACCTCTGACAAATCTCAATAGATAATAGTGTACAACTATCAATCAGCTTCTACTACAATGCACAAGTAAAGCCATTGCTCGGACTTTAATGCATCTCATGGAAAAAGAATTCCACAACATCATGAGGCTACTAATATAGTCATCACGTAAGGGTAAAGACCCCAAACAAACAACTGTCGAGCATGAACACAATGAAAAATGTGGCAACATCAGATGAAAAGTTCAACAATCATATTAAAACACCAAAAGACAAACTTATAACAATGCTTGCAAACGGTTCATACTTATTGCATAAAGAGGTTACCTGCAGAAGTCTCCACGGAGAATTAGGCCATTGTATGGGATCTACAATCTGAACAGAAGATATAGTTCCCATGAACCAACTAATCCTCGAAGAATCATCAGTTTCAAAGGCCATCTTAAATCTCATACCAGGACACCACTGGATCTTCATTGCTGTTTTCACTGATTCAACTTTCACACAAAACTCTGGTGTACTTGCTCTAGGGTAGTACACAACCTCAAATGGTTGTCCACTGGCTGCAAGACTTGCTGCCTCAGTTACAGAATCTGTTCTCCCCCTGTCACTCACCCTCAAACACGGACCATTTACATTTCCCCTCAATAATTTACCTTCCTCCTCCCTCAGAAAGACAGAGAAACCTCCATAGTTGGATGCCAAACTCCCATTTGGTGGATTCCATCCAGAATGGATCTCTGCACCTCCACGAATCCCACCTCTTTTAGCTCGGCGTATTCCCACACAGAGATCCCCCCCTTTCTCTGTTCTCAAGAACACAATTGAATCCCCGGCAACTAATTTCTTCTGGTTGACAAAGGTGCTCCATCCAGTAGTGAGCAGATGCCGGCGAGGTGTGCCCCTGTATATATGCCTAAATTTCCAAACCACACCATGCACATCCTTTGCAAACACAGTTTGCACAGGAGGGTCAGCCGAATAGTCCAACCGCGGGAAGATTGTCTCAGCACAATAGCGAGGAACAGAGAAGCCACCACCATTATTCGCATCTGATTGAGTTAGCGTTTTAGCAAAAGGCTTTTCTCGTGAGTCAACACCATTGATACCAAGACCCAAACCATCATCTTCAGTATAATCTGATTCGTTGGGTCTCAGAGGAACCATGCAGATCTTAGCAAATACCTCGTCAGTGTCTGAATCGGCCATGAATTTCACAGCAGTCACACGGCAAGGTATAAGAGGTGGGATCTGCTGGGAGGTTCCAAAGTCGGGAAACTCCTGGGCGTGCTCTGCGTGACCCTGAGGAAAATAGTAGACCTTGGCGTTCACCACTGGCATCTGAACAATTCCGCCAGCGCAGGCATGCCATAGCTGGGAGTCCAGGCACTTGACTGTTTGCTTCATGGGTGATCCTTTGAACAAATTGTCAAATGTGATCATGGGAAACAACAATCCGAGCTAGTTACCAACTCTGATAGAAAAAAGAAAAAAAAAAGAGAGACGAAAAAACTGCTGGCTTCAGGAGCAATTTATAGATTAAATAGTTGGCCAGTAAGGGGGGATGGGGATTATTCCGAAGATCCTAACATAAAGATCCAATCGAACTTCTGTCCTGTGCACTGTTAGAGACAAAGAATCAGAGGAAAAGATTAGCCAACGAGCTAAAAGATCAAAATAAAAAAGCAACAAAAGTGTGTTTTTGATACCTAAAAAGAAAAGGGGGGAAAAATCAGCAATCAACAAAACAGACCAAATAATCAACAAAGCAAAAGTAACCTAAACGTAGATTTTGACAGAATCAATTAAAAAAAAAACTTTCTAACCTTTTTGTGCACAGAACCGCTGCGATCCAGCAATGAAAACTGAATGAAGAGAACAAGATAGAGAGACGCAACCAGAAAACGAAATCGCAGCAACTCAATTCAAACACCCAGATACTACACTCCCGAACCCTACGAAACCCGTACCTTCAGCATCAAACTCTTCTTCTTCTTCTTCTACACAAGAAAAGAAGAAAAAAAAATCTCAAATTTCAAGAGAGAAAAAGCAGCACCATCTGTTCCCCGACGGATCCAATCGTCGAAACACGCACTGCAAATCTATCAACAAAAACCCACCTAATGCATTTCCACCCGCTCCCGCATCCGCAGACAACGGTGCGAAAGGCGTCAGCTACACCCTTCTCGCCACCTCCCCAGACTAAGATCCGCCCTTCCCCAGTGCGAACGCCGCCGGCATCGGCATCGCCGTCGCCATCGTCCTCGGTGGTGATCACACGGAGAGCGCTCGCCAAAGGGCTCTCACACCCACTGTTAATTATCTCTCTCAGATCATGAAATTAAGATAGCTCTCCAATTAAAAAGAGCTCTGCGATGACTATTTCCTAAAACAACCTTCCCTAATCATTAAATACACTTTACCCCTTCAAAAACCAAACAAATCCGGGTAACGATGGGGCCGTAAATAAGTCTGTCAAATCGAATCAAATTTTAGAAGGTTGAAGTTTATTTATTAAAATAATCCAGTTAAATTGAGTTAAGATTATAATAAATTAAGCGATTAAAATGTTATTTAAATTTAATTTGATTTATTTTCAATAAACTTGAGCTTAGTTTAAGCTGACTTCAAACTCTTAATTTAATCTTATTTAATTATTTAAAAATAATAATTTTATTTATAAATATAATTTACAAGTATTATTTATGAATATTATTCACGAATATTAATGAATTATATATATATAATTTGTTCACTTATATATTAAATAAATATAAATAAACTTTCTCACATCCAAGGTAACGATGGCGTATATGAGATTAAATCAAACTCTTGGGAGCGATGAGAAAGAATGCATCAGCCAAAAAAAGGATTAAATAGAGAAAACAGCGGAAGCGGAAGATAATTATTATTGACGTCACGTCGCTGTCATGGACTCTGTAGAAGTGGCTTGGCAGTGGAAGTATGTTGGAGAGGATTCGCTGTTGCCTTCGCCGCATCAATTACCTTGCAATGGATCGGTCCAGGCGACGCGTGCGGAATCTGACGGGCATACGGCCAATCGCTAGCGGATCCGCAGGACTCGGAGATCCGCAATTCCGCTGCTACTGCACATCGATTGTCGTGGCCTCACTGGATTTTTTTCATTATTTAATTGAGAACGAAAAAAAATAGGAAATTTCGCCTTTTTAAAATTAATTATTAAAATAATTTTGTAACTTTTTGGGATGTTTATGTCGTAACTTTTCTTCAATTATTCATTGGTGATGGAACAGGAAGAACAAACGTCCAAAACGCATGAGACAATGTCTCTTGTTACTTTCATGGTTTTGTTTTGTTTTGTTTTGTTTTTAAATAAATATCTATTTTTTAAAAATGAAATTAATATTAAAGGTGTGTATAATTTGTGGCCGACTTGATAATCTATTTCCTTAATTTCTCCTCAGCAATTTTGATCGCAATTAAAAAAATATTTATAAATGCTATAATTAAAGTGAGTGATCTCTGCAATACATTGATGAAGAATATTTTTTTTTAAAATAAATTAAAATAGTCTCTCATTTATAATTTAATATCCAAAATACCCCTCTACCTTATTATTAAAATTATATTATCCATTTTAAAAATACACTTTTTTAAAAGGCAAACATAGCTTTAATTACAGTTGCACCATAAGACATTTTACATTAATAAGATGGTAAATCTATGACGTTCATTGAAGATTAATTGACTCTGTTAGATCGTATAATGTCAGTGTTCAATAAGTCTGTAATAAATTTTTAAAAATCTCTAACTATCTTAAGCAAGATATAGAGTTCGCGCAATAAAGTAAATATTAAATACAACATAAAAAGAAATGAGATCAGAATTTATTTGGTTACAACGTAAATAATTGTTAATCCAAGGTACAAGTAAACTCACTAAGATTTCCTTCGTTGAATGTGGAGAAGTATCTTACAGACTCTCACAAAAAGATTAGGAATTGAATACAAATGTTGTGTACTTATATATTGTTATTTATTTCTACCTCAAGAGGTCCTTTTATAGGACCTGAATATCTGATCTCGAAGACTTGAAGGCACCCTCAAGAAGGTTGAGGGTGGCTCCAGGTGGATAAAGTTTTATCCTCGTAGATAAAACTTTATCTGCTCTCAACGACCGTTGACTAGCGCCAGAAGGCACCTTTAGAGCGCTCAAGTCACCTTCGGCGGGAGCCTTCCAAGCAATGGGAGGCGCCTTCCTTTGCCGCATTTCTGAGAGGGCCTTCAACTCCCTTGAAGGTGTCTTCCTGCTCTAGTAAGTGAACTTCAATGTTGGCTCGTTCGCTTTCGGGCAGCTCCGATCACTTGAGTGATTTTGGTCATCC
>JBBPFQ010975409.1:0-11019 GCA_037974815.1 Kaempferia elegans
TTGATGAGCGATCTGGTAAAATGCCGATATATCTCCGCCGTCATTATCAACAACTTGCTGTAATTTCATAAATAAAACATATCAGGCCCAATGTGGCTAGAGTTTTGGCAGTTTATGGGAGGGGTAAAAGTGGAATTGCATAAAGTTAAATGCGCCCTTTGATAAATTAGAAACAAGGGTGCGTGATTTGGTAAATCCGGATCTTTTGATGAGCGATCTGGTAAAATGCCGATATATCTCCGCCGTCATTATCAACAACTTGCTGTAATTTCATAAATAAAAAGAAACATTGTATTAACCATAATTATCTCCATAGGTGTCCAATTCATCTAAGGCTTAATAGATTTATTAAATGGGATTAATTTTCATGGGTATAAACCTTATAGAAAAATTTTCCAACTCATTTGTTATTTAGTTGTTGGCTATAAATTATTTTTATAATTTATCTTTTTTTACATAATTTAGGAATAAATTATGAGGGATGTCTAGTGCCCAATTGATTAGAAAGTAATAAATTTATTAAATGACACAGAGATCAACTCCAAATGGATGCATACCCTTACTGAAAACCTTCTTTTGTCAACTTTTAGGTATTTGGTAGTCGTCGACTATAAGTTGAAATTTCATACTATTGTAGTGATTTTTATAAATTTAAATTTTTTTTATCAAGTTGATTAAGATTTTCTATATAAAAATATAATACATATATATATAATATAAATTTTAGCCTGCACATCCTTATATGCACGATCGTGCGCGACATCCGACATGGCGAGCTGACGCTACATCCACTCAGATTTAATATTCTTTCTTCTGTTTCCTGCATGTGGAAATTTCTCTCTCCTGCATGCATTATAGCGTTGTTTTGAAAAGAACATCGCTACGCAGAAAAACATCTCTACGGCAGAGCTGCTCTTTAAAAAACAGCTATACTGCAGAGCTGCTCTTTAAAAAGCAGCTAATGTGTTTAGCTGTTCTTTAAAGAACTGCAAATGTGTTTAGCTGTTCTTTAAAGAACAGCTATGTAGTTTAGCTGTTCTTTAAATAACAGTTAAACATAAACTGCTCTTTTTAAAAACAGTTTAGCTGCTCTTTTTAAAAACAGCTAAAATGTTTAGCTGCTTTTTAAAAAACAGCTATGTAGTTTAGCTGTTCTTTAAACAATAGCTAAACAGTTTAGCTGTTCTTTTTAAAAACAGCTAAACTGTTTAACTGTTTTTCAAAAAAAGTTCCCTTGTTGAGCTATTCTTTGAAGAACTTCGCACTGCATGTAGGAGAGAGACTGCATGTAGGCAATTAGAGGAGAGACGACTTAAAAAATTCAAGTTAATGCTGCGTCAGGAGGTCACTTTTGCTGTCACCCATGATCGTGCACATAAGGGTGATCAGGGTAAAATTTATATATATATATATATATAGAAACATGCAACAACTGCTGAATTTGATAGGCTATTTGATGATTTTATTTAGGAGTGCAAATGAGTCAAGCCGTTTATGAGCTGCTCGTGTGCGGCTTGGTCAAAACTCAACTCGAGCCAGCTTGAATAGAAATTGAGCTGAGTTTGAGCCTAATTATTACTAGCTCGGTGGCTCGTCAAGCCGAAGGAGTTAGTAATAATATATATTTTTATAATATATAATATATTAATTTATTTATTAAAAAATAAAAAAGAAATAAAAAACCTAAGCTCGAGCCTATAATTAAATATCGAGCCCGAGCTCAACTTTATAGGTTCAAGCTTGAGCCAAGCCCGTATAAGTCGAGTCGAGCTCAAGCCTAAATTGGCTTGAGTTTGGCTCGACTCGTTTCCCCTAATTCTGTTCTCCAATTAAATGATCCTAACAACTAATGTTACTATAACAAAAGATTCGACACTAACAGATCCTTAGAATTAAGGGATTTTTTTTTATAATTATGAACTGATGTTACAACTCATTTTCTTGTGTTTGTAATTACTTTCACGAACTCCTGAAGTTGTTGCACTTATGGTAGTATGACACGTTTGCAGGACAGACAACTTCCTGAAAATTCCATCCATGATTTGGCTATTGACTTGGTGAAAGCTCTCCAGTCAGTCTGATTTGACGAAAAATTTGTTTCAACTATGGTAGCACTCTGTTTAAATGTCTAACACCAAATTTTTTAGGTTTCTGCATTCGAAGGGAATAATTTACTGCAATCTAAAGCCGTCAAACGTTTTACTGGATGAATTTGGATTTGCTAAGGTACACTCCTCTAATTTTGTTCTTTTTGCACTAAATTTTGAGACACATTTCTGCCTAACTACTTTTTTCCCATATAACCTGCTTTAGCTTTGTGATTTTGGATTGGCTAGGAGATTAATTGATATTGAAAAGAATACTTTTGCTGCGGTAAGTTCCTTAGCTCTTGGAGCATTGTTAATATCATATGAACACTATCAATCTACATTTTTCTCTGCTAATACTTTCATGTTATTTTATCATCGTGTATATTAGCTGCCTCAATCAAAGCGTGGAACTCCGTGTTATATGGCTCCTGAGTTGTTCCATGATGGGGGGATCCACTCTTACGCTTCTGATTTATGGGCTCTGGGGTGTGTTCTATATGAATGCTATACTGGAAGGCCACCTTTCACAGGGACTGAGTTTACCCAGTTAGTGAAGTCAATTATTACAGATCCGATACCAGCTTTCCCAGATAACACATCCAACTCATTTGTGAGCCTGATCAATGCACTTTTGGTCAAAGATCCAGCTCAAAGAATGGAATGGACTGAACTTTGTGAACATAGTTTTTGGAGAACCAAGGTTGTTTCTGTATCTCTACCTACTCAGCCTGCATTCAATAATATGGTCCAAGTCTTACTTAAACCATACTTGTCAGAGAGGAA
Source organism: Kaempferia elegans (assembly GCA_037974815.1). Taxonomy (NCBI): domain Eukaryota; kingdom Viridiplantae; phylum Streptophyta; class Magnoliopsida; order Zingiberales; family Zingiberaceae; genus Kaempferia; species Kaempferia elegans. The sequence goes on from JBBPFQ010975409.1 coordinate 2,874, forward strand.
TGGTGATAAAATTTCTCAATCAAGAACTCCTCAAAAGCGGCAAGAAAGCAAGATGAGAGCCCATAAACAAGATGAATGCTCTAATTCTGGGAACAAAGCTATCGAAACACCAGTTAGAAATGCACATAATAATAGAAAAAATAATTTAAAACATTGTGGGAAACTTGACACTGCAAAGGGTTTAAATCTTGTTAGGATGTCAAGGTTGGCCAAGCTGAATTTACAGAGAGAGAACGAGAAGGAGAACTATAGACGTCCAACAGCAGAGATATGTGATGATGATGCTGAAGTAAAAATTGAGAATAACGATACGGAACTTGATTTTAATGAGAACACTGAAGATGAAGTAACTGATGATGCTGATGGATCTGAAAATTCTTGCATTATATCTGCTGAATTACAAACTGAAAATACTGATAAAAAGTATGAAGAGAGAGAACAGAATATGGATCACTCAAGTATTTCCGCTGATGATGAAATAGTTGATCAAAAGAAACCAGAACAAGATACTTCTTCGGAGCAGCATGATATGACTGCTACCCCACCTAGTGCCTGCAGTAGGAAAACACAGCATGCCAAGACAGTTACTGAACCTGCAACTGGTTCAGATTCTGCTGGGTCATCCACTAAATTATTTGAAGTTTTTTGGCACCCATCAGATCTTGCAGTAAAGCCAGTGATGCCAAGTAGAAAAGGTGATAGAGTTGCAGATGCTATTCCAAATCTTCCTTTTGAATCTATTTCTCCATGTGATTATGGCAAGTTGCCAGCAGAAAAAATGAATGCACTGAATGGTAAGATAATTCATTTGTTAAGTGGAAGTTCTCATGTTTTAGAGAAGCAAAATATCATTAGATACTTAGAAATTTTAAGTGGAAATAGTGATGCAGCCAATATAATTATTAATGGGCCTGTGATGTTGTCGCTTATAAAAATGCTGAGACTTTCAAAAATATCTACTCTGCGCGTTCAAATTGCTTCAGCCATGGGTCTTTTGATTCGGCATTGCACCTTTATTGAAACTGAGCTTGCCAATTCTGGTATTATAAATTCACTGATGGATGGCTTAAGGGACAAGCATGACAAAGTAAGACGATTTTCTATGGCTGCTCTTGGGGAGTTGCTTTTCTATATTTCTACTAAAAATGAAGACAATTGCAATGATGGAGATACTGTTGAATCTCCATCGAAGGAGATAAAAACTACATCTTGTTGGCAGGTTTGATTTCTTTGATGTTTTCAATGATCATTGTCAATTTTGTTGATTGGCTGATTGTAAATTAATGCTTGTATTGGTACAAAGTATTGCATGCTCTTAATATCATAGGCTTTGCATTATTGTCATTTTCATAGCTTCAAATTATACATTGAATTTAGAAGAGTTGATTATGTTTCCTTATTTGTACAGCCCAATATTAATCCATCCTTTCCTATGTCGTTTTGATAGGATGATTGTAAAATTCTGCCATTGTAGTACACTATTAGGATTATATGAATTAGCTATACTTTCCTTAATGTTATAGCTTTCTCACTTTTATGATGGAAAGTATTTGAACAGGTTACAAGTTCTGTCATTGCACTGGTCTCATCCATCTTGCGCAAGGGAGAGGATGATGTAGCTCAGCTTTATGCTCTAAGAACAATTGAAAACATTTGCAGTCAAGGAGGAGGCTGGGCATCTCGTTTTGCTAGTCAGGATGTAATTGGAAATCTCTGTTATATATACAAAGCAACAGGAAAACATGAAAATACAAGGCTTATTGCTGGATCTTGCTTAGTACGCCTTAGTCGTTTCTGTTCGTCATGTATACAGTATGTGTTTGAGAAATTGCCGCTCAGAGATGTTGCCTCTGCTATAGTTAAGGGTAATCCACGTGAGCAACAGATTAGTTTAAATCTTCTTACTATGTCAATTTTAAGCATGCAAGGGAACATGAACAGAAATCTGCATTCCCTGGGGGAAGAAAAACACTTGGTGCCAGTTCTTTTGTCACTAATTGAGCAAGGGACTGAAATTTTACGAGGGAAAACTCTTATGTTTGTGGCTCTTCTTTGTATAAACAGCCGTAGATGGCTTTCTCAATTTTTTGGCAATGTTAAGTTGCTTTATGCAGTTGATAGATTGGGAAAAGAGAAGGATGGGTTTATTCGGCAGTGTATGGAATCATTTGTGTGTTTAATTGTTACTACAATTCCTGGTATTCTTGAAACTGTGTCCGTTGATATGCAACAGATGATGGCTGGCAAACGTCATGGACCTACTGTTGCTCTTGCTAGCCGAGGTAACCCAAAGGGCAGTGCCAATGTACTTCCAGTCATTCTTCATCTTCTTGGAAGCTCTTCCTTTAAACATCGGGTAGTCAACAATCATGTCTTGCTCCAGTTGACGAATCTGATCAAACTTTTAGAGATACCTTTTCAGGTACAAACCTTTTCTAATCATGCTTATTATCGGTTTGGCCTTTGATTTCTCCTATAAACTAGTGCCAGCTTTGTTTTGTACTTCTATGTGAAAAAGGCCAAACTAAAAAGAAATTCGTTGATAGGTTTTATTGAAATTATTCTCCTATATTTTTTTTTAATGTAGAAACGCCCTAACAACTTCATATATCTATGATTTTTTCGGAACAAGTAAATAGAATCATAGTATAAAATGCTTATTACTCTACAGCTGTTAACATCAAATTAATATTATATTTTATTGTAACAAAATCTGTTGTATAATTTTACTACAAGAATAACAATAATAACAAAATGAGCTCTGACTATTTGAGGTTTCTCACCAATGAACTCTAAGGAGAATTGTCAATTATGAATTATAGCGGATGGATCTTATTGTAGTAGGAATTGTACTACTGTCAAATCAGTTTCAATTTGTTAAGAAATATTCTGAGGGTGCTAATGTTTGTCCTCTATCAACTTCTAAGGTATCTAATGTCAGCCTTAGAAAGTAGATAGTTTTCTAATATTTTGTTTTTTAATGAATACAGGGAAGAGAAGATTTTCAAATTACATTGCTTCGAGTGCTTGAAACAATTATAGAAGATACTTCTATTATTCTAGATGACCCCACCATATTTACAGGAAGGATTCTTCCTAGCTTGGCCATTATATATAATGGCAACAGAGATGGAGATGCTAGGTTTTTGTGCTTGAAAATTTTGTTTGATGCAATGGTTGGTATCTTTGATGATGCTTCCTTATATAACATGGAGCAAATATTGGAGGACATAAAGTTGATATCTCGAACTTATTTCCTTCCTCTTTACCCTGCTTTGATTGAAGATGAAGATCCAATTCCTATGTATGCCCAGAAGCTTCTAGTAATGCTGATTGAATTTAACTATATAAGAGTATCAGATATAGTGGACCTGAAAGCAGTTACACGTTGCTTTGCATTTTTGCATGGTGACCTTTCAAATGCAAATGTGAATGACGTAAAACTTTGTCTAGCATTAGCTTCTGCTTCTGAGACAGAAACTAAGCTTCTGTCTCAACTACGAGTAGCAAGAAAAATAGGAAATCTTCTGGAATTTGTGAGTGCAAAGGAAATGGAGGATTTTCTGGAACCAACATTACAACTTTGCAAAGCATTTATTTTGCGGGGTATTGGACATGAGAAGGGTGTAGCCCTTTGCAAAGAACCATCTCTTCTATGCAATAATGCCTTCAACATGAGTATTGCTGTTGATCAGCAGCTCTGCGTCAAGGATGTCTGTGACTTTGCCAGTAACCTCAGTGTCTTCCTGGACTTGTTAAGGAACCCTAAAGCATCAGTTGTGGATTTGTCATCGGAGTGTGTGGTCCTGCTGCTTAAAGCTGCACCAAGAGAAGCCACCACGGGCATTTTAACAAAACTTCAAAAAATCAGCAAACTTATGGAATTCTTACTTAATAATGCCTTTGGCATACATATTCTTCGTCTTCTGTATGCTCTTGCCTTCTCTTGTAGGCAATACCTTTCCCATGCACTGATTCTGTCAATACCGGCACCGGCAATTTCAAGTATAGAAACCCTTCTTTTAACTCTTAAGAACTCAGCTATTCCTGGAATCCAAGAGGCTGTTGTGAATTTAACACTTGAATTGCAACGGCTTCCTCGTTGCTTATGAGATTATTTCATACTAGGTAAATTTGGTAAGCCTTTAGTGGCCTGTTGTGTTATGGATGTTAATACTTATTATCACTTTGCATCTTAGCTTCAGGGATGATGTCTTGGCCATTTATAATTAGATTACTTTTGTATTTCATCTGAGTTCAACTTGCTCATTAGACATACTACATGTCAATTATCTTTCATATGTTGGTTGATCTTGAGATCTACAAGTTCTCATCACATGTATGATATTTGTGAAGTTTTCGGCTCAGTTCATGGTTAACTGCATTGATATAAAATGTCAGCAGGGAAAAAAAGGTCAATGTGATGTTCCTTTGAAGATATCAGTTCACGTAATCTATTGGTTGAATGTACTAATTGCATGGGTTGTGTATAATTTTATTGTAGGCATGATGCAAAATTTAATGTAATTTCCTTTGAATTCCTTTGTAATCTGTCTTGAGAGCTTATCTCTTGTGGCAAGCTTTGATTGTTTTCCTCCTAGATTTCTGTGACATTGAAACTTATTTTGTTGGTATCAAAGGAGGACTGTTGGTGCCTTTACTTTGAGGACACCATATACAAAACACATTTGTTATCAGCTGCTGAGTAACATTCAAGCTTCCATGCAGGATTCATTTCCTTGGAGGTGACCAAAGGCTATCCATTCTGCCAGGTATAATTTTGCCAACTCTGGTTCGAGGTTGATTTCTTCTGAAATTATCTGAAAATTGAAAGTATTGTTGGACAAGTAGCTGCGGAAGAAATTAAATTATGGAAAACAAAATTCTCTGTTCATTACAATTGGCATGAAAAACTATTAGCATTGTTTTTTATTATATACTTTGATCACAAGAATTGCTGAAGATCAACTGGTAGTGAAACAGGATGAAGGTTAGGTTTACACTTCAAGAAGTTAGTTTTGCTCTTTTGTCTTAAATATATCAAGGTCACTCTTAACTAAAACAATACAAGTTGGTGAGTTCATTTTGTTGCTTTGTTTTCCTTCCTATTTCGTAATACCTTGTTTGAAACTTAGGCGTCCACATGTGACCGGGAGGACATCCTGGTCCAGGTCCTGATCAAATTGTCTATAAAAAAGTTGTAGGGATATGTTTTATTAAATTCCAATCAAGGGTGCCTTTTTGGCAAATTGCTCTAGTACATTTTCTCTACATGAAGGCACATAACAAAACTAGCTTCATGCTTGGACACTTTTTTTTTCTTTTTCTGTCAACTCTGTTTTGATATATACTGTGCTAAAATGATATTTTGGCAGTTAAATTTATACTTGTTTCTTTTTTATAGTGTCCTGAAAATGGGCTTATTCTAACGTGTGTTTTTTTCATTGATTAATTTTGGAATACACAATGTTCAACTTGTGATGTTTCATATTCCAGCAAACATGTACTTAGTTCCATAGTCTTACTTGAACCAGGAACCTACCATTACTTTGCATGAAATAAGTGGTACTTTCTTTCGTTTTTGCTCCTGATAATGGTACGACAAACGTGTTTGTGACAAACATACTGTGAGATACATTTCAATTCATGTTTTGTGAAATTGTTCAGGTATGGAACCACTACAGCTGAGTGGATATACTTTGATGAATCTGGTGACTATCCTTCATGTAGCAGGTGGATGATGCTTTATATGATATTGCTGTTTTGGTTCAGTTTGAAGTTGAACTCTTCACTGAGGGCATCCTTAGTTTGTCATACCCATTGAAGATCTTGCCCAAAATTTGGTCTTTTTATCAGTTGTACAAACATCTACAGATGTAGATGTGTCTACTAACTTTGAGTAGGCATTGCACAAGTCGAAGAAATCCATAAAACCACAAGAACAAATTCTTGAAAATGCTTATTTTTGAATGTGTGATTTCTATAAATAGAAGAACGAGCAATTTTCAATTGAATAGGTAATCTATGAAATCTTTCTGTTGATACTTTTCAGATGCCACATCTTTTGTTTATTGCCTAAATACTAGCAGTCGTTTAGTGTTGTCCCTCTTATTCAAAGTGATGATACTGTTGTCACCGTTTGACGACTTCTTAAAGTGCCTACTTTGCATCTTGATCGAAATAAGCATGTTGCAGAACATCTTAATTAACAAGAAACATCACCAACAAATAGAACAGTTCTGCATTCTTATCTATTTATATCTTGGCTACTAGTGTGATGAAGATACTGCACTGCAAATGCCTCTGTATTTATACCAAAGATGTGTAAAATTAAACTGATAGAAGAAGTAATCGCAATACTGAATGATTCAAGATTCATCTAATACGACATTGAGAAGTGAAGAACAACTAGATCACCAAAATTAATGCTTCAATCATTGAATCAGTAACAAATACACAAATAATCTTTACAAATGACCTCTCTCCCCCTTTCATGGAGGATTCATATTCTTTCCAATGCAACAAGAAGTTAAGAGACAGCATAAATGTGTGAGGGGAGACGTCTATACACGTGATGTCAGTCAAAAGTAGAACATCCATACTTTTCTACCTTCTTTTTCAATGAATAAATGTAGCAGGGCACTGTGAGAATATTTTAGTAGATTGGGAAATGGAGTGACGATGAGTCTATCATCCATCAGAAGATACTGAGAGTTGAGTACAAACACGAAGTTGCCTTGGATAATATAATGCATTTGGGATTTCTACAAGCAACGAAGCATCTAGTTAGGACAAGGTCCAAAATATAAACTAGAAAGAGGTGCATATTCTTGTTGGATCAGAAGCCACCTATTAGTAAAGGATAAATAGATAGTCTAATGAATATGAGAAGCAGAAATCATATGAAGTTTAGTACAATTTTACAGGAAGCATATGTAATGTTGTAAATGAAGACAATGCTTGTGAACAAGTTCGTTGCTAGCTCAATAAGAACTTATTTATGTTCGTTTAAGGTCTAAAATTAAAAGTGGATATTTGATTCACAGGAACAAGCTTGACAAGAGACATTTGATTACTTATTTACAAAGCTACTCTTAAGGTTAGGGTTGTAAACGAGCCTAGCAGAACCAAGCTTTATATTGTTCAAGCTTGTTTGATAAGGTGATCACGCCGAGCCTAAAATGAACCAAACTCTTGAAATGTTTGTTCAAGCTTAACTTGATTTTTTTTTTCACGAGTTTGAGCTTGGTTCGTTTTTTATATTATCGAGATCTCAGTTCAAGCTTGTTTGAATGTTTAAAGCTTTTATAATTTTTAAACTTGTTTAGTTGGTTAGTAAGCTTGATTTTGAGAGTTAATTTACTTTATTGATTAGATTTTTATTGATGAACAATTTACAAACGCTATATTCACGAACAATTTACAATCTTATGAACTTTAATGAGCTGAATACATATGTGTTAAAGTTTGTTTATTTAGTTTAACGAGTTGTTCAAACTTGTTTATTTAATTAACTTTGTGTATATTGAACGAATATAAATAATCTCATACCAAGCTGCATACCAATCTTGTTCACAAATGTTTGGTTCATTTACAACCCTACTTAGGGCACAACTACTTAGAAGGATGCAATTTATTCAGAAATCACATACTTATGGACCATATCCTATTAGCTGAGGAAGAGAACAAAAGTATTTGTACGGTCACCATACATAATAAATATTACATAATGATGCCACTAAGCCAATATTAACTAGATAGTTCAGAATGAGCAGTTGCTTATAAAATATAATAGCCTCTTACATTCACTAATAAGCCAAAAATAAGGGGCATCAGTATGACCAATGTAAACCCAAGTATATTTTCTAATATATTGTTGACCATTTTGAAGTCAAGACTAGAAACAATGATATAACACTGTAATGTAGGTCTTCAGGATGAATGATAATTGCTCATGGGTAGATAAATTCTAGCAGCTAGACAACAACCTCGCAAGCATGAGTGTGGATCTTAACAAATCTATTTAGACTAGGTGTCATCAGTAAATGGAGCAAGCCTCAGTGGCACCAAGATGTGGTGCAAAAGAAGGGACAGAAGTGTCTCTTGTTATGAGATTGCATTAAGCGTGTATAATATAAAGAACTTT
>JBBPFQ010975624.1:0-11011 GCA_037974815.1 Kaempferia elegans
CAGAACTGACAGCAATAAACAAATCTTGTTAGCCATTATTAAAAAAAATGATTAACCAGGTTGGGTAACGTCGAGCCCAGCTCGGCCCCACGGAAGTTTTCCACCGGTCACCGGGGTAAATCGGGAAGTATTCGTGGTGGACGGCTCAGAAGCCCAACATCCCTTAGTTGTGAGTCTCATTTGGAGGAAAAATCTCTACAAATGCATCGTAGCTGGGAATCGAACTGTGGGTGCCTGAGAGACAACTGAGCGTCCTTACCACTACACCATAGCCCCAGAGACATTAAGAGTACAAGGGGAGAGAGAGAGAGAGAGTTAGCCTAAAAGTGTCTCTACGTTGTTGTGTGCTTTCCAGCTGCAATATATAAAAGACCAATTTCTCTAGCTTCATCAACAAGTTTTTTAAGGCCCATGTTTTCATAACAGGAAAACATATTTATCCGATCACTTAGCTCTCTATAAGATTATTAATAACCATTTCATATATCAATGCCAGAAAGAGTTTTCTTTAGTCATTCTCTACTCCTCGAATTTTTATAGTTACTTGACAATTTGATTCATCTTTGAATATAATATAATATCAATGTCATTTATTATCAATTACATACATGCTCAGCTGGTTGCGAACCTTGCATGTCCATCTCAGCATTGTGATCTTTTACTCTGTCAGTGTTCTTACCATAAAACATGATTCATTGGTTAGTACCAGTCTTATGAAATTATTCCTTCAGCTCAAAGGGGTTCATAGTGATCATGAAAATCCTCCAAGAGATTTTTTCCCATATGCAAATAGAAAACAGCTACACATGTTGCAGCTTTATGCATATTCAAGAATCCATGACACTAGTGGATGGGCAAATATAAGCAATAATTCCAAACTCAGAAGTGTCCAAGTGTATATTATTACTTAGGTTCTCTCCCGACCTTAGGAGTATTTAATCTTCTATATAAAAACTAAAGATTTAAACTTTAGAGGACTTTATGTCAGTGTAAAGAACCTCACAGTGCTTGTGCAAATTTACTCGGGCTTTAAATGAGACATTGTAAACCCACACAGATACTATGGAACTTACGTTGCTACTTGAGCAATTCACAAACTATTTTCTATTTAGACATATATCCAAATTCCAGATATGTGGAAAACCGAGTATCATTACATAAGGATTACCTCAAATTGTTCAAGAGACCGATACAAATTCCTTGCCAATTTCTTCTGAACAGTCCCAAAGTCCATCGGGTGCTCAATCACATCAAAGTAATCAGGAAGCTGAAGCAGAATAAGCATGACAGTAAATTGCAAGAAAGCCAACCAGTTTCTTTCTTCTATCATTATGTCACATAATATAAAACAGTAATGAACCTCTTCGATATCCACTGGCTTCGCAAACACCCCATAAGTATCCTTTCTACCACACCAAAAACATTTTAAGTCAACAAACACATAGCTCAGCTATGTTAGAGAAAATTTCAATGCCATAAAGGAAAATACTTCTGAATCTTCTCAAGAATGGCCTCCAATAACTTCCTGTTGGGCAAAGGTGTTCCTGCAGTCTGTGAACTAGTTGACACCCCTGAATAATAAATTTACACCATTAACTGAAAAGATAATAACTTCCTGAAATGAAAAAACAATGAAGAGACGTGCAGAATCTAACCAGAAACAGGCCCCGTGGATCTTCTAATGAGATTTTTCTCCCTCGCCTGCAAGAGTAAATGGAATAAGAAAATTTTAATTTTAAAATATTGAATTTTATCTTAAAAAATACTTCTCATCCTCAATTCTCACGAGAGGATTCCAATGCAAGATCCTACTATCACTAATTTGGATAGACAATGAATTAGAGTGAAAACGTAGATACTTGCGAGAAGCAACTAGAAAAGTGCATTATACCTCTCGGGGAGAAGATCCAATGGAACGAACACCCGCATCAATTCGCTCAAAATGGCGCTTTTTCAGCGGCTTGACTGGCTCCTCCTCCTCGCCCTCATCCTCAGCGTCGTCATCCACGTAAGAAGACGAAGTGGCTGAAGACGAAGACGGCGACTCGCGCGCTGAGGGAGCAACCCTTCGGGGCTTCCTCTCCTCCTCCTCCTCGCGCTCCACCCGTCTGTCAGTGGTTGGGGAAGAAGGAGGCAGCTTGAGGATGAGCTTCAGCTGCCGCCTCTTTCTTTTCCGCTCCAGCTCCTCCTCCTCCTCCTCCACTTCCACTTCCTCCTCCTCATCCAAGTAGTCGTCGAAATCAGCGAATCCATCGCGAAGGGGGCGTCGCCGTCGCTGGCGTAGCGTCCTGCGAGGAGCCTCTGGGGCACTCGAAAGGGAAGTAGGCGAGCGATGCCGGTGTATGCCATCCCTCATCTTCCTCGGCCGGCCCCTCTTCCTCACCGCCGCCACCGTCGTCATCGCAAGGTCGCTCTTTTCTTTTGCTTCTTTTACTTTTCTCTGTTTCAAGTCGTCTACGACTGGTGCCATCGCACAGCAATATCCAATCGATACTCGCTATCATACCAGATCCATTCCTCTTTTTGAATTATCGGGATGAACCCAGAATGATCTAATGGAAAGAAAGGTATTTTATGGGCTCCATGTTCATGAGTGCGGAAGTAATTGAGTAAGTATGGTTTTCATTATTGATTTATTGTTGTGGTGATGGTAATAATAACTTTATTAATATAAAAGTAAATGCACCAGAAGTTTAACCCGATTTTATCGAAATAAAGAGAAAAAAAGTCAAATTCGAAAAAATTTATAAGAAATTCAAATAATTTCGTATACACAATTAATAGAACTTTTCAAATAAATTTAAATAATTTCTGAATAAAAGAAAGGTTTTATTTATGCAAACCCATCAACCTCCCAACAATTTTGATGCTGCATTTATTACACTTTCTAAAGTGCCACACTGATGATGATGATTCAGGGTAAGGGAACACTAAATGCTTGGAAAACAAGGGCAGAAATAAGCTGACATTAGAAAACATATACTGTTGAAAGGAGAAAGGAGAAATGAGAAAGGAAGGCTTTGCATTTCCTATATTACACACTTAAATTTCATTTCTACCAAAACCACATCCCCTACTTTAAAAATTCTCAACAAAAGGTGAACCTTTTCTCATATTTCCTCCATCTAGGCATCTACCGTGATGTCTAAATTTAACTTATGATCTGAAACTATTTTAGACCCTCAAAGGGGTTTGTTTAACTTAAAAAATGAGAATGTAAGAGAACGTATGTCTTTTTGAGTGTGATATTGAAAACTCGCCAAAAGGAAAACTGAAGAAAAGTTATTGTAGCAATTGTAGGCTGAGGGTGGAGTGAATAGGACAATGTGTCTAATGTTTGTTGGGCCACTGCCTCTCCTCTCATTCATTCATGGCGAGGAAAGAGAAGTTTCCATATTGGGGAGAATTCACTGCTAATGGCCAAGAATTTCTCTAAACTTCTTCCTCTCTTTTCCAACTTTCTATTTCCCTTACTTTGTTTTTAGTTTTCCTAATTCACAACGTAGAATGTAGATATAAGAATATATGCAAAAAGGGGAAAAACGATTAGACTTAACGAAGATTCAAAGTCCAGCAATTGCATATAATCTTAAGTGAGACATGTATATATAGATCAAGCATTGTTACTTACCATCCACGGGACTACGGGCAGCAATTAAGCACTCCGAGTGATTAATCATGCATCTAAGATTCGAATCTCAATTACGGTGTACTATTATGATTTTCCTCCAATGAGACGATAAGCCTAAAAATACTAGTTGTTTGGATGTACCTCTGCTATGTGTTTTTAATTTATCCTATTTTTTCGATGGAAAACTTATATGGGACTACTAATCACCTCCAAAATTAATTGGTTCAAAAGTTGGATATCTAAATTACCAACATGGTTACTTACTAAAGTCTTTCTCAAGAGATGAGACCAAGCATATACAGCCACTAAAGTGTCATTGGATGCAGTTAAAGGGAAATTTATGCCACAATTAAGGCATTGTTTCGACCATTCATTCTTAACGTAGTAATAAAAAAAAATAAAAAAAAAATGGTTTCAGTACCCATGGAAACAATGCTATCTGATATCTACTAATTAAACCCTTACTCTATTACCATAATAAAACAAGTATATGAAAGTAAACAAGATTATGGTCTTCATAAAGGAAATTATGCTTAAAAGCGTGGGGAAATCATGTCATCTAGATCATCTAGTGAGAAGTCTCCTATTTAAAGCTGATTGAAGACAGAATTTTAAGGGTATATCATTTTCTAGAGAACTCTCTAGTGATTGAGTGTTAAAAGTTGGGGGAACATTGTAGATTCTTTGTATGAATATACTTGTCCTTAATCCCCTTCCTGTCTGTGTACTTTATTCTGTCGTGTGTAAGAAGATCAAATGTATGGGCAGAATTGTTCATCCAAGTTCCAGCATCAGCGTACCTGGAAAAAAGTTAGCAGCCCTGTAGTTCATTAAATCAATTACAACTACAAATGAAACTCAATGCTAAATGAAGGAACATAAATATATATATAATCTTGTAATAACTTCAGTATTTGTGAATCCTTGTATTCTCAAACCACTTTGAAAACAATCTACTAGGCATAGTTTAGTTTATTCTCATAATTTTCAGGCACCAAATAATCCAATGCTTCAATAGAATAACCTTATAGTGAAAAGACTTGAGAATTAGATAGTTCTTTATTCCACATGTACCAAACTACAATAGTTGGAACTCATGGCATTGCTTAGATTACCATTTACCATTGCCCATATGTTCCGACGAAATTGATATATGCCTTTTGATAGTTCAATTTTTCACCGAATATATCCCAAAGGAACTAATTCTTCAATTATAAACAACAAAGAACATCACTGTTCAATCAAATTTTGAGCTAAATGCAAATGAACACAAAAGTATCACCCACAACCTGAAAAAGAAAAAAAACAACAAGACAAACAAACAAATTTCGATCTAGACATTACAATCTCTTTGTTCTACCTATCACAGAATCCTGTCATTTCATATATCAATAACAAATTTATCAAAATGAAGTTCAAGTTTTCCATGAACAAAAGGTGTCAGTCTTCATCGATCACAGAGAAAGCGGAGACTGCATCCACACCTCTCATCAGATCGATACTGCATGGTAGCTTTAACCTTTAGTTATTAGCTAAGCAAACTGTTGCCGAAAGCTAGCATAAGTATTTGCCAGCAAAAGAAAAGAAAAGAAAAGAAATTGAGGAATGAAAGGCGAAACAACTTGTTTTACATTGTTTATTTACAGTATGGCTTCTACCAAATCACACGACGTACTATTAATATTTACCGTCGTCACAAACCAAAGACCATTGATTTGCATAGGCAAATTAAACTCTCATATGTATGCACCAATCCATTAGGATGTGTCAGACCCTAGCTAGCTATAATGATCAATTTAGAAGCCAATGAAGGATCCAAATATCACCACCCATATATCACTTTGCTATTGAGGTCTACCACATTGTATAGTAGCAATTCTGTACGCCAAGCTGCTGCACACGAATGCATGGTAAGCTATATATCAAACAACTAGTAGCCGCATATAGTAGCTAGCGTACGTGTGAGACAGACAATGGAAGCTGCATGCATTCGAGCTGCCAGCCAGCAAGGATCCAATTCAAACTGGTGCAAGTTGACTTGAAAATCAAATTGCAAACCATTTTGACAAGTTCATTTCTAAACGATATATTATTCAATTCTTTGCCAACCAAACCCAAACCCAAATCCAAATCCAAACGCATGCATGATTAATAGTCACCTATATATGTGTATGCAATAAGAAAGGACTGAAAACCAAGTAGAAATTAAGGGCATGCATGGTAGGAAATAGTGTCCGTATATAATCAAACTTGGCGACAAGTAGAGCTCAGAGGGTCAAATGGCAGAAAGGGAGAACCACAACTGCCACATCCTCCATCATCAGCACTAGGGCAGTGGAACAAGATTCTTCATGCCCCACTAGCTAGACTTGTTCGTATACCCTCACTTAGTCCACCACAAAACCTTCCTGATCCATCTCATCGCACTCAGCCTCAAGCTTCTTCTTCGTCCATCTCTCGACGCGAAAGACGTGAGGCGAAGAGAGTCAGAGTAATGGAATCGAGTCAGAGGTTGGTGAGCAAACTCAAACCGCCATGATATTTAATTTCATATATAGGCAATTGCCAATGATCCAACAATGAAGAGGATGTGGCCAAACTAAAACAAATCTGTTTATTTCTATGATCAAGTGAGATCGAGAGGATATGAAGAATAGTAAGTACTTCATATCAAACTTTTTTAGTTCCTTGAATCAATGCAGCATTTGCAAACATAATTAAGAGAACAGTCATCAAATTAAACTTCCAATAAAAAACAGTACTGATATCAGTCTCAATTGAAGCTGTCGAAAAAGAATGCCCTCTTGATTATTGTGAAGAAGATGCATGCTCCAGCTTACTGATCTCAAATATTCCAATAACTTTCTCTTTAAACAGAGTTGCTTCAGATACATCCTAGCTATATTAGTCGTCGGATCTAATTATTAAGATTTTGCAGAGTATATGAATTAGGATCGATCCATTCATCTTGATGAGGGACTATATCAGTGTATCTATCTAATTATATGGAAGATAACACAATTAATATAATGTTACAGATTCATTTATATAATTAATTTACTGACGTGAATGTAATTAGAGATCGAGCTTAGTGTAGTAGGAGTATGCATATCTATATAATTCATTTAATTAAAGAAATAAACTTATGCTTCACGGGGATTTGTTTAATTGCTAATTAAATCGTTTTTTTTTTGTAATTTACTTAATCATTTTATGAACCCGACAGATCCAAATCCAGTGAGAATCTAATCAGGATATAGTTGGTGGTGACTGGACCCGCGACCCATATTCGCTGACACTGTGGCCCCAACTGCACAGTCCTTTTTTTTTTTAATCAAAATCATGCTGCCTAAAATATTTGTTTGGACAATAAAAAAATAAATTTTATTAGATTTATTTTGTACTGCTTAATTTTTCTATTAATTTTTTAAAGAAAATTAATTCTCTCTTGCATTGCATTGCATTGCATTGGTGTGTGAATATCAGTGTGGTCGGTCAAGGAACAGTTGGTTGAGTTCCTGTCACCCATCTTTGGCAGTCAATAATTGTCGGCCTTTGTTGTCTAGTTCTTGTCAGGGAACCTTCTTTTTCTCTGCTCTGCCTTCCATCCTCCTCCTCCGTTTCCTCTCCCTGCCCTAACTTTCCTCACCTCTTCGCGATCTCTTCTACGCTTGTGCGAACTGCAGACAGATGATGATGGTGGCCGGCGAAAAGGTTCCGATGAACTCCAATGTAAAGGCCCCCGCCGGTGCCGTGCGGTGCCCGCGGTGCGACTCCGGCAACACCAAATTCTGTTACTACAACAACTACAGCCTCTCGCAGCCGCGACACTTCTGCAGGGCCTGCAAGCGCTACTGGACCCGCGGCGGCGCTCTCCGCAACGTCCCCGTCGGAGGCCGATGCCACCGCCGCAAGAACAAGCACACTACCGCTGCCGCCGCCAAAAAATCCCCCTTTCTGCCTCTGCCTTCCTCCCCCAGCTCCCGTCTTCCTCCCCTGCGTCATCAGGACCCTATTAACTCCTCCGTCTTCGCCGGATTCCATACCCTAGATGCCCCTTCTTTGAACTTCATCGACGCAGGCGGCGGATTTAATCTACCGCCTTTGCCTCCATCGGCGGCGAACTTGGCCGACGGAGCATGTTTGCCTCCATCGCTACTATTCTGCGGTATGAAGGAGGACTACCATCACGCCGTGTTTCCGTTCGACGAAATGCCAACGAGAGACATGAACATTCTCTTCGCGAAGGAATTGACGGCAGAAGCTCAGAGCAACAACGACGTTAACAATGATTGGCAGATGATCTCTCCACAAGAGAATTTAGCTACAATCTTCTGCGACACCTCTGCCTTTGCCGGCGGTTGGCCGGAGAGCTGCTGATCTGCACTATAGTACTCCTTAACTTTACCCATCCTTGATTTGTCTCCTAATTGTTCATAATATAGTGGTAAGCTTAACTAAACTACATATGCATAGTTAATTAAGACGTTAATCGGGTGTTTGATGGATCTGAGAGATCTTCTCTGTCGCAAGCTTCTGAATGAGCCCCATGTATTTTTACTCATCGTGGCTTCATCATCAAGAAGACTCTTTTGCCTCTTAGAGGAAGCTCATCAGAATCCACTGCATATATATATTATATAATTTGGGAAATAATAAACGTCTATGATAGTATAGTTTGGAGTGGATTATTATATTGATGTTCATGTATTAATTCTCAATTTCTACCTTGGATTGTGGTAGGAGTTAGTTAAGAGATCATTATCATCACCATCATATCTATATTATCAAACAAGTTGCCTTTCTTTGATTTCTGTTTTGTAAGAGAGGAGCATATAATAAGCTTCTCATGGCTTTGGTTCAGTGTGGATTTACTTTTTTGGTTTGTATGACATTGTAGCTGAGCTGATTTCTACTCGTTGTCTCTTTCGTACATTATAATTATATATATTGAAAATTAATGATCAGTATCTATACTTACACTTGTTTTTGTTTCTTCCGATGATAATATTGTTCAGAATTGCAGTGCATTAATTGGTGAGCGTGCAATAGTACTACTGCTACTGCCAAAGCTAGCTAGAGAAGTGGCATCATGATTATAACAGTGTCAGTATATATTTGAATGGAACATACATATGCTTGAACTGAGAATGCATGGGTCGACAGAATGTGTATCAACCTTTTCTCATGTTTTTGTCTATTTGAATGGTTTCGTGGATGCTTAACTCTTTAATTAGCAGGTAAAGAATAGAAAAAGCAGCAAAGCTCCAGCTTTTTCTGTAGGTAAGTTAGCACTTAGAGTTTACTTTTACTTTTTTATTTGTGTATGTGTGTGTATTACTAGCTAGCTAGCTGCTACCTATTTCTCTTTTGACCATTCCTTTCCTTCTTCATCTTTCCTTTAACCAGCAATGATAGGAAAAGCATTTGGATGCTAAGCTGAATCCTAAAAGTCCAATAGGTAGATGTATTATATCCTTTCTAATTAATATAATTATAGAAGCAAATTAAGTATAGGTTCAGATTGCACTATCAAGGTGAAATATATATGTGTTAACAAAATAAATAATTAATCAGGTTGAATAATATCAAAATAGATTAAACTTTAAGGTGTTAATTGAGATCCTATCATTTATTCAGGTCAAATTTTGTAATAATAATTTTCAAAATATTAACTTTTTAAAAATTAATCCAAGGCATGAATTTTAAATGTTACAGATTCAATGTGAAATATTCGTACTTGTTGACAGGTTGACACATTATCCTATGGAAATTATTGAGCTAATGTTTTCTTTGTCGCCGAAACACTACGATGTGAGCGTAACAAATGCACCTTAGTGGAAGTGGGAAGTGGATGGTTATGAGTTTCAGTGAAGTTAGTGTAACCCAATTAGGTCCAATTTGCTCTTTCACTAATGAAATCTTTGACTTACATCCAGTTCTCACTTCCCCATGTGCTCTCGTCTTTTTTATTCTATCTCATTCTATCTGCATATTCTGTTGTCCATATGTATGTCCTTCTTTAAAGTATATAAATTTTTTCCAGATTACCTCATTAGTTTTCTTATTTTTCCTGCTATTGTTTATTCTTATGATATATCCAGTTTCTCGTGCATATTGATTATAGAACGAGAATGCATCTTCTAGTGTTGGAAATTTCATCATAGTTTTTGGTTTTATATCATCACGAATTTGAGGAATATATATCTCATCATCACACTGATTTTCATCCATTCTTGTTAAATTATCTGGCTCAGACTAGCTGACACTAGTCGAGGGGAAAGCACAAACATATAGCAGTTACTGGGTAGTTATAAGTTTAACTTCAAAACTATTTGTAAAAAATAGAACAACGCGCACGTCGGTGTTGTTCTTGTAAGACCAACACTAATGTGCAGTTGTTCTTTAAGGAACAGTTGCGACGTGCAGTTGTTCTTTCAACAACAGCAACACGTCGTTGCTGTTCTTTCAAGACCAGCTGGACGTTGTTGTTGTTCTTTCAAGATCAATTGGACGTCGATGTTGTTCTTTCAAGAACACCACTTGCGCGCGTGGAATGCGCCATTAAAGTTTGCTGGAGAGAGTTGAACAGTTTTGATGGACGACAAATCTAACTCCAAGCCGCGAGAGCTGGTCGGCGAAGAAGATCGCCTGGGTCCTCGGGGTCGTCGGGGTTGGAAACGAGGAGGGAGATGAGAGAGGAAGAAAGGTTAGATATTTAGTTTTAAAAGCAGGGACATTAGCTGCGAAGAGATAGAGCGAAAATACGCCCGCACATTTTGAAGAGAATAGGAAAACTCATCTGCACCTCTCTCCCTATCACTATGCCAGCTTGGACGTCACCCACGGTCGCCCATATAAGGGTGAGCAAGATAAAAAAATCTGTATATAATAATTGAGCAGAATATCTAGCAAATTAAAATGAGCCAAATAAAATTGTCTAAATGAACAGTGTATATTTATCTTAGTAAATATATAGTACATAAGCATAGATCATAGCGCATTTAATTATTGTGAAAATAATTAAATAAAGAATCTGCTAGCTGCGCATGCATTAATTTATATATATATATAATATCACTTGCCGCGGCCGTTTCTTATCAGAACTCCCATGTACCTACAAAAAAAAAAAAAAAAAAAAAAAAACCAAAAAAAACACAGCAATTCATCAGTACTTTTTATAGATATATAATAATCAAATTAAATTAGAAGCAAGCATGCTGGCCATATATAGTATATATAATTTTTTATATCATATTAGGTGGTAAAAGGGGATTCGTTCATCCTAATATCTTCGTCAATTTATTTTTAGGTTAACACGGAAGAGATAAATCATGGATAATTATTAGCTATTAGTGTAAATGATTAAGATATGAAAAT
>JBBPFQ010976160.1:0-11005 GCA_037974815.1 Kaempferia elegans
TGATTTTTCCTTTTTACCCTTCTGACAAATCACATTCTCTCACTGTTGTTGCATGCAACCTAGAGAAGAGGAGAACAAAAAAATTAAAAAAGGTTGCATGCAGCAACAGTGAGAGAATGTGATTTGTCAGAAGGGTAAAAAGGAAAAATCACATAAAAATGTGCGTCGTTTGATAAATTTGAAAGTGAGGTGCGCCTGTTGGTAATTACACATGTCTGTGTACGCCTTTTGGTAAAAAGCTGAATCATCTTTGCGCTAAACTCGAGAGTGTGGTTAAGAAAACTTGACACTTAGGGTGTGTTTGGTTCAAAGTTATTGTTGATAACCTTGGTTATCCATCCAAGGTTATAAACAAAAGTCTTGTTTGGTTTAGATAATCGACGATTTCCGAGTCATGATACATGCTTAACACGCCATGGCATGCTATCCGAAATCAGAAAACCTCGAAGAAGTAGAGGTTTTTCTTGATTCTAGGATTAAGAAATTTTTTATACAAAATTACCCCATAATATTACCCATTAAAATAAAAATAACCCTACAAATCAATCAAATTTCAATCTATCACTCAAGAATATGCATAATTAATATATAATATTAATATAATGCATTAATATATTTATGATATTAATATAATAATAATAATATTATTATTATTATTATATTAGTGCTAAATCTTGGATTGTAATAAGAAAATTTTCCAATAATACGCTGCAGATGAGTCTCAAACTCTAGATTAATAATTAATTATTGAGAAAAATTTTCAATAATACACGCAGTTGAGAGATATTAACGTAATTTCATTCTAGACTTCACTAAATTAATTGAAAATTAGTTAGTATTGAGATCATATTCTTAATAATATAGTAAGATAAATGATTTGATAAATATAAAAGTATGATGTATAAGTTTAAATATTAATAAAAATCAGTTAAATATTTTAATAAAATGTCAACCAATATTAGTTTGATTAACTCGTTTACAATCTTATAAAGTGAGGGGCGAACATTCAATTAATTCGGTAGTAAATTAATCGAATTAACCGAAAGCCGATTTAATATTAGTTAATCGAATTAAATTAAAGTGTATATAAAATTAATACCAAATTAATCGAATTAATTAAATTAACTAAATAAATATTAAATTTATTTAAAAATTAATAAAATAAAATTATACAAAATTAATTTTAAATAAATCGAATAAACCTAACAAACTAACACCTATATAAAACCATAATTATCTGCTTCTCCCCATCCCTAATTTAGGTTTTGCGAACCCTAAAGGCCAATACTTCTAAGAAGCTTACAAAAAAAATCGGCCTTTAAAACTCGTCCTTTTTTTTCAAACCCGCCGCTGCCTCGCCTAGGGGTGGCGGCGCTCGTGCGCTCTATACGGCCGCCGTCTTTGCCACCTATGGACGGAACTCCCATCTCCTCTGCCTCACGTAGCTCCTTCCACTCCTTAGCCGAGATCCTCAGTAAACTCCAGAGCGTTGGCTTCTGCTCCGATCTCGATGTCTCCAACCTGGTCTCCACCAGCGGTGACAATCTAGGATGCCTCTTCGATATGATCCTTTTTTCCTTCTTCAAGAAAACCTGCAAGAGAGGTGAGATGCGGCTGCTTCCGGCCACGCTTGGCGACGGGAGCTCCATCGATTTATTCAAGCTCTACTCCATGGTGCAAAGGGAAGGTGGCTATGATGCGGTGACGAATGAGCGGAATTGGAAATCAGTGGCAGAGGCAATGGGATTGGATTCCTTTATGGGGCCGTCATTGAAGTTGGTGTTCCTTAAGTACCTGGCCGTGCTGGATCAGTGGCTTCAATGGGTTGAGGGCAGAAAGGAAATTCGTGAGCCAAAGCGACACAAGACTGCGGGCGTTCCTTTTGTTAGCTATAGTTCTTGTGGAACTATAATCCACAATAAGGTTGGTGAGTCCACGCCGCCTTTAAATATGTATGCTGATCAATCCTTGATGGAACTTGGGAACGCTAAAAGCAATGGCAAGGATGTTACAACCTCCGGAGGATTCATATCTAATGGAGGAAGCAACCATAAGAAGAGGAAGAAATCGCCTCTGGCTCAAATGCTTAATTGGCTGAGAATGTCGGCAAAGTGTCCTGGACATCCTTCTTTGGCAAACACCTTGACATCAAATAAAAATAAAAACAATTCATCTACAAATGGGAAGTTCTATGCTCAAGCACTTCTATCTAGACAGGCAAGGTCTTTCAGAAGAAGTAGTCGATCCAGTTCAAATTTATCGCTTCTACAGGTATACTTCTTCCTTTGGCACCTCATAATTCATCCTGTTGTATTTCACATATCTAATTTGCCTTGTCAGAAAGTTCTGCATTCCAACAAGACATTTGCTGAATGACCACTAGAAGTTCTATGCATTGCAAGTCCTTTTTTCTTCTAATGAAAAGAAAATGGATTAAGATGATGAATTTGTAGAGCACATATTTTAACATATAACTTTGACTTTGCTTTAGACAATATTTGCATTGGTAGCACACTTTCCCTGTGTATTGGGTTTGTCTATCAAATGCTTATTTAGTTTTATAAACTTACTGAATAAAACTATGTCTCTTCTGATTATTCTCAGTTAGCAAATGGATATGCATAGATGAGATTTACATATCTCCACCTGAATGTATAAATATCCCCTGTACCTAGGGATCAAATAAGCACAGTGATCAGATAACACTTCCAAATAAGAGGATGGTACCATTTTTAGTTCTTAGGAAAAATTCCCAATAGGCCCACCTCAGTTTCTCTCTCTCTCTTGTTCTCCAAATCATACAATCTACTTTACTTTTTACCTAATCACACACCTTTTTAATTTTTACATATAAACATATCCTTTATTTAACAAAATTAGCCTTTTTTATTTCTAATTTGTTTGAGGAGGTTAATTTTGTTAAATAAAGGGTATTTTTGACCAAAAGCATAGCTGAGGATTTGGTGAGAGTGAGAATTATGAAAAAAAAATTATTGTTAAGTTAAAAGAGGTTGAAAAGGGCCATTATATA
The DNA here is from genome assembly GCA_037974815.1 of Kaempferia elegans. Taxonomy (NCBI): domain Eukaryota; kingdom Viridiplantae; phylum Streptophyta; class Magnoliopsida; order Zingiberales; family Zingiberaceae; genus Kaempferia; species Kaempferia elegans. Next base: position 3,032 of record JBBPFQ010976160.1, read on the forward strand.
GTTATAGCAAAAGCACCTTATGGATATTTTTAACTAAAAGACTGTTCTTTTTAACTTGAAAAATAGAAAATTTTTCTTAAGACTCCCAAGAAGCCTCTAACAATTTATTTTGGGTAAATTACTTGTTTTGAGTTATCAGGAAGTTGTTGCAAAAATAATTGACAAACTTTTAATTCTAAATTTTTTTTTTCAACTTGAAAATACTTATTATTCTTGAGACTTCCAGAAAGTATCTAGCAATGGAGGAACTATGTATTTCTCTTAGGTAGGTACCAAATAAATATAATAAATTTCAACATAGCATATATAGTCAGCAAGAAAACATATATAAATAGTTTGAGGGTTAAGATGTTTAGAATACATTAAAAACAACTTAAAATTATCCATATAAAAATTTATGATGATCTACAAGTGCTCATATTTTGAAACCATGTGATGATTGTGTCATTATTAATGGGGTCAATAATATCTCTGTCAATGTAAGTCATTATTAATGGCTTTTGCAGCTGACTTAGTGATATCTTCCTATCACTGGAAGGAAAGATTATGTGTGATTTAAGGAAAAAAAAGAGGTTGGTGATTGAGAAAAAGGGAAATTTATATGCGCTTGCCAGGAAACCTGTCTAGTTCTTATGATTTGTGATAACTTAAAACTTACAGAAAATTTGAAAGCTAGTCCATTATACATAATACCTAGCAATAAATATTGTCCTTTAATCCTTTTAAGTTTTGTCCTTGCGAATATCATGACCAAAATACTTTCTTTTTTCATGCCTTTTGTACTTCCTTTTTCCAAAGATACCTAACTAATCACATTGTTTGTTTGAGGCTATTTACAAGAGAACTTACACATTACTTGATCATCTATTTCATTGGACAAAAAGTTAAATAGTTGCTCCTTGTTTCTACCACAAGTTTGTAGCCTAACTATAGGTTATTGTTATTATATATGATGCAATGATGGTAACTACAAACTTAGAATTAAAATATGTTGTTTTATGCCAATAGCCACCATATAAATCAGTACTTTGACCATCAAGTGTGAGTTTAGGTTTCTTAGTTGGAAATTAGAATAAATTGATTTACATTCCAAATAAGTTGTTTTAAGTCAAGAACTACTATAAGAAAGTTGAGTCACCACTTTGATCATCATATAGGAGACTTTTCATAGCATATTAGATAGATTTACTTTGGCTAGACAGTTCATGTCATATTGGGCGCTGAAAGTAATTCCATATTTCTAAATTCATCTGCACTCTCTTTACTTTAATCAAGTCTTAAGCTCGCCTATTGAGCTCAACAACATGGACCATATTATTTGAATTGACAGGGATTTTGTTTCATGTTATTAGCCTACTAATCTTGGATAACTGGCAAATAGTGTACCTGCATATCCACTTTGGATCGAGGCCAGTAAGGATACAAGTGGATTCTGACTTGATAAATCATCTATTACACTTGCTCAAGTAAATGGCAAAAAACAATAAAGTGAATTCTTCATTTTATTTTGATCTTATATAATAACAGTTGCATGAATTGTTTTAGTTATGATGAAGAATTTACTTAATAGTAAACATAAATGGAACTTACTATATTAAAGAGTCTAAATATTTAATTTGGGTGTATATTGCAAATGAAAAGTGCAATATACTATTTTGCTGAGCAACTTCTAGTAATTATTATAAATGCAGCTATTACTTTTAGCCTTACATAGAACTTCAATCGAGAGGTAAGATTTGTTTAGCCAGCCCAAAGAGTTGGGACTTGTGACAAACACGGCTTGATGATGATGATTTGCATGGACGTGTAGATGTGTGTTTAATTGGTGGCAACCAAAAAGTTCTTAGTGAGATTGATAGTGTTTACCGGTTTACTCCTAAATTACTGGAGTAGAACTCCCTTAGCATTCTTAAAATTGGAACCTTTGATCAAGTGGACTATATATTTTTAATTCTGAATTTTTGGAAGGATGTATCTTAGCTCCACGTTAATTTAACTTCGGCATGAAATTCTTGAGATCCAAAAACTATAATGTTAGATTTGTCAAACTGAGCACATTATGACAGTTCTGATTTAAAGCTTGGTTTTGGTTTCACTAAACAGATTAAAGTAGCGAGAAGCGAAGATAGGCTGGAATCTGATAGGTGGGTTTCTTCAGATCAGCAAAGAGCTAAGATACCTGTTCGTGGAAATTTTCAAGCAACGATCCCAGATTGGACTGGCAGACCTTTGAGATTTTGTAATGATTCTGGTACATCGAAATGGTTAGGCACACGGACTTGGCCTTCTGAAGATCGACAAACTAATCAATTGCTAGAGTATGCTTCTATTGGAAGGGGGAGGCAAAACACCTGTCAGTGTGAACAGCCAGAGTCTATGGAATGTATTAGATGTCACATTGCAGAAAAAAGGCAGCAATTAAAATGTGAACTTGGAAGGGCTTTCCATGAATGGGATTTCAAGAGTATGGGTGAAGAAGTTGCATTTTCATGGACCAAGGAAGAAGAAAAAAAGTTTCGGGATGCAGTTTTTCAGTGCCAGCCATCTCTAAATGAGAATTTCTGGGACAAGCTTTACATCAATTGTCCTTCTAAAACAAGGAAAAACTTAGTCAGCTACTATTTCAATGTATTTCTCCTTGGACGGAGGAGGTACCAGAATTTTGTTACTCCAAAAAATATTGACAGTGATGATGAAGTAACAGAGTTTGACTTCACAAGTCATTCTGTTCGTCAACTAACTGAAGTTCCTGATCACAAAACCCTTGTTTGCGTTCAAAATCAACAGTGTATGGATATAGATGAGGATGATGATTAACTGTCGCATTAAAGTCAGACTGATGTGAGGACTTTTGGGTGATCATTGCTGCAATGTGAAATATGACTAAGATGAGGATTTTTTTGGTAGTTCATTGGTTTGAACTCTCGAAGTTAGCTGTGATTCAAACCTTTCCAAAGGTGGAGGTCTGATGAAAACCGAGGTGTAACCTCATACTTTTGGAGATATGCTGGAGCCAGATTCTTCTGCTATCAGTATATTGTTTGACGTTCTCTCTTCATAGCAAAAGACATCAAAAAAATGATGAAGTTCCCAGAATGGAAATTTTCCTAGTTATCTGATGAGGTAATTGGTCTGGCTTTTCTATTTAAGCTTGCACAGTGCCTTGCACAATGCACAAGAAAAAAAAAAGAAGAATTCTTTTGAAGCGTCTTAAAATTTACAACCGACACTTCAAATTTTAAGATTCCATTTTTTAAATATATGGGTCAAACTTCATTTTAGCTGTCTGTTCAACTTCATCTTTCATTGTAAATTTCTTAACTAGGGAAAACTGTGTGATTGATTGATGATCAATATTATAGTTAACTTTTTGTTCAGTTGGTTTAATGGAAATGGATTATATGAAAGGATAAGTGTAAATCCTTCCATACAAAACTTATTGAAACATTTTAAAAGATGAAACATCTAATCTTATAATCCCAACACTCAAAGGACAGGTTGACTATGTAAAATCTTCTATTAGAGTTTTTTTTTCTTTAACCAATTTGAAATCATTTAATATTATAAATATAAAGATATATAACAATAAAAGGATCATATATTTAAAAGATAATGAATCCAAAGTGTCAAAAATATAAAGAGAAATATTTGTTTGTAAAATTAGATAAGTATAGGTCTATGTAGGTATATGGATGTAAACTAGTCCAAATTAAAAAAGAAAGTCGGTATAAATTTAGAATGTTTAGAAAATAAAAGAAACACTTATTTATAAAATTTGACCGATATAAATATATAACTAAAATTGCTACATTAACCTAAAGTTGTCAAAATTGGAAAAGAAAGTCATAATGAGTCGAGAGAATTTAGAAAACATAAGGGAAATTTATTTATGAAATTAAATTAGTATAGATCCATTTAATAATGGTCCTAAAAAAATCTAAATTGAAAAAAAAAAAAGACATCAAATAATTTTAAAGGTTCATAGAATACAAGATTATTTATTTATAAAATTAGACCAATATAAGTTTCTATAGCCGTTTTGGTAAATTTTTTATATGAATTTATACTAGTCAATAAGAGAAAACGAAGCATAAAATAACTTTAAATGGTATAGAAAATACAAAAGAGTGTTTGTTTATAAAATTTGATGAGTGTAGGTCCATATAATAGTTTCAATAAAATTATTATATGACAAAATATTTCAAGAAGATAAAAAAATAAAAACAAATAAAAATAAACAAATTCTTGAAAAATAATAAAATTAGTGAACTGTAGATTAGAGAAAAATAAGAAAGACGAAATGGTTTTTTTTTAAGGAAAATGAAAGCTAGAAGATAGAAAGGTACATTGGCTGAATGAGGTTAAAGGGTTATAGTAATATTTGAATGAGACATTATTTAGGTGATACATGCCAAAAGAGGTACGATCCAATTTTTTTTAGACGAGCAAGTGGAGGTACATTAGTTTAAGTGGGTTTGGAGGGGTCAATATAATAGTTAATACAAAGTGGATATGCCCTTTAAACTACTTGTTAATAAGGTAAATCGGGTCAAATTGCGTGTTGTTTTAATTTATTTGATAAGTTAACTAATCAAACTAAGTTAAGTATAAAATAAATTAAACGGTTGAAATGATTATTTAAATTTAAAGAAATAATTTGTATAAAGAAAAAAAATAATAATAATAAAAAGCTCAAGGATAAACTCATAATGTGATAGGATACACAAAAAATGAAATGGTGTGTTATGAATTTATGTGTCTATCCCTGAACTTAATTCTGTGTTATCATTGCTCTTAAATTTATTTTAATTTGTTTTGAGTTTTAATTTCATTTATTTAATTGTTATCAAACTCTTAACTCAATCTTTAGATTTTAAATCTTATTTAATTAGTTAATGAGCTTAATATTATAATTTTTTATTAGTTTTCAAAAAATATATATTTATTTATAAGTTTACAAGAATTTTAGTGATAAATACAATTTATAAATTTTATTATTGTTTACAAGTAATTATAATCTTTATTCATAAATATTAACAAGTTCATTAAATTATTCATTTAATTAACCTTATATATATTAAATAAATATAAATAAATTCTTATCAAATTTTCAAGAGATTATAAGGTATTCCTTCATAATTCTTATTAAAGAAATATAAATAAGATGTTATCTAATTGACCTTAAGGTTGTAATTTGTTTACAACCCTTCTACAGCTTAAAGTTTATCCTCCATTCAATATTTGCATGTATTCCAAACCATGAACTTTTTTTGAGAAACAAGAGCACAGGGAAAGAGATTCCACGAGCCCGCAATCATACGGAGTTTCTTCATTTGCTGATCATATTATGGATCAACAGTATCACAAAAATAAATATCAGCTTTCATAATTAAAAAGACATGAATATGACTGCCGCCGACTATTGCAAGCTGAAAGAAAAATAGAACACAACGATAGACCTGTCAAAATATGCTTGATGCAAGCAAATAGGTGAACCGAACACCAGGATTGGTCTCTCCCAACATGAGCGACATTAGAAGATCAGCCAGCACAACTATTTTGGACGAATATAAAGGTTTTATGCAAAACGACAACTGAAATGAAATTGTGAGGATTATTAATAACCACCCTTAAGATCATTAACGACGTCGTATGGAATGGGTGTTACAGTCTCCAATGTGGCACCTTCCACCATGAAACCAGGCTTGGGGCCTTCAGGCTGCCTCTTAGTACTGATGATCTCACCCCGTGCCTTTGCTTCCACCTTCAATTGGTCATTTTTCTTCACTCTTGCACGAAAATCTTCCTGGCACCTAGAAGGGAGGACGTGCTCTACACGAACATGAATCCTCTTCCTGATGATCCGATTACCAACCTGAAGTTCATAGAGGAGTTACTTGTTAGATCACAAATAAGCATGTACTTAAAGCCAATAATGGAAGACAGCCCATAAGGTATACTTTGGCCAGGTACAAACAGTAGAAAACAAGAACCAACACAGACCACAATCTAACACCAGTTTGAACACATACCACGACCTAACACCAGTTTGGATTTTAAAATCAATAGACAGAAATAGAAAATTGTCCAAAATCATTATTCAAAATTTAGAGACGTGGAATATGACATATGAAACAACAGGTAAAACAAACCATGACATGACATGACATGGAAACCCCCACATCTGAGAAACAGAAAATCGACTTAAACACAAAAGTGTAATGTCTCTCCAAATTGTGGTTGTCGCCTAGTACAAGTTTTCAAATGGAATCAGAAGATTTAACAGGATAAGTACCTAAAGATTCATATTGAATCTCAACGGGAATTTCTCTTGAACCAATGACACAATCTCATACCCATCAGACCCAAAAAGAACTTGGCAACAAGATATCTTACATTAAATTCTTCACAAAATTAAAAAAAAAACATTTTGACAACATCAGTTCCAAACTAATTTAAACATTTATTTGCAGAAAATTAAATACCTAACAAGCAATTATTAACCATAATTTTTTTTTTCTCAAAGGATCCAACTATAAAGCTCCTACAATACACAACTAAAACAATCATCAGGTGTTAATCTTGGGACCAATTGGTTTGCAACCTCTTGAAATACACCATCAAAATGTTAACAGATTAATTCATATAATTGCAAATAATAAAATAATTTCTCATTTTATTTGTTGAATAATTTAGTTTTATCCTCATACACATTTTTACCATGGGAAAAAGGAGGTTCTCTATTGCATGTTGAGGTTATAGTGACCTCAATCCTTACAATGAATCAGCATCGGAAATGTCATAATGACCAAGAGCTGAGATTGCTGATGCAACAAAAAACATTAAAACAGAATGTTGAATCTACAGTTGCAATTCCAACTATGAAAACTTAGCAAAACAACACATTTACACTCAATGTCTAATATCACTTAGCTCTGGGTTATTTCTTTTCAAACATCTCAACTACACACTTAATGGTAGGATGTGTAGATGATGTAATTTCTGTTGAAATATAACCCCTTTACCCGTAAAAAGGAAGTCTTTGTGTTTTCTGCCAACAACGTAATATACACCCACTGTGACTTGAAGGCAAGCGAAGGCTACTACACGCGAATTTGAGCAAAATAAACTCTCAAGATTTCACGGCTCCAAACAAAACTATATAAATAACAAATCTTGCAGTTCCTAATAAAATTTAAGCAACGCGAAAAAAAACACATGCAATAATTATGCTTTGGGTAAAAGCATGCAGTATTTACATTTCTATGACTTAAAATTTCGACAATCAAAGATGCTAAAGAACGCAGACCTGTTTGTTGATCTCGACGCCGATGGCTCGCTTGGTAACATTCCAAACTCTACCAGTGCGTCCGTGGTAGAACTTATGTGGCATACCCTTGTGGACGGCACCGTTCACCTTGACATCAACGTAGTCACCGATCTTGTAGGTGCGCAGGTAGGTTGTCAGGGGAATGTATCCCTTCTTCCTGAATGGACGGGAAAAGAGATCCCTTGTCCTCGAGCGCAGTCCATGCCCAGCCGGCATTTTGCCAAACTGTTTCCTTCGCTCCGCCGCCTGCTGTCGATGCGAGGGAATGCGCTAGGTATAACGCTAGGGTTTTAATGGACTAGTATTTATAGTAGTCTAAATGGGCCGCTTCGATGTCAGGGACCCAGCCCGATTAAAATGTCTATAACTTGCTTACCCTAAGAAAATCTTTAAAAATCAAAAGTGTGTTTTATTTTTTTTTTAAATCACAGTGAGCACCCCTCTTCCAATTTTTTTTTTTTTTTTGAAAAATTATGATTTTGATCCCTTATGTTTGAGGGTGATAATACTTTTAGTCCTATTCCTTTTATGTTTGACACTTTTATTTTACGCGTTTATTATTTTTGGCACTTTTGGTCATTTTCACCGGTAGCAATCAGTAAACAGGTAACTTGGGATATTTTTATAAAATTAAAAAAAATGTC
>JBBPFQ010976266.1:0-11005 GCA_037974815.1 Kaempferia elegans
AAAAAAATCAAATTAAATCTATAGTGTCTTTAACAATTAAAGTAAACAAATTTCAATCATACTAAATACTATATTTTTATTTCGGAAAAGTCTTAAAATATACCGTATTAAATAATATATTATAGAATATAACATATAAAAATTTGTTGAATTTGAATTTTTTTTATTATTTTCATCAAAACATTAAAAGCTCTGGTTAGCATATTTCCTATTTTTATTTTTTAAAAAATATACATTTTCTAAAAAATAAAAAATGAAAAATTTTCATTCTTTATTTTTCTAAAAAATACTATATCTTTTTTAGAAAATAAAAATAGAAAATATAAACTAAACATTATTTTCTAGAAAATGTCCATTTTAAAAAAAATAAAAATAAAAAACATATAAATCAAATGTCTACCCAGTATTTAATAGTGTTGTTTTTTTTTTAAAAAACTAAAAGTTAGAATTAAAATATTCCCATTAGAAGTGTTTAATCTGGGGACCAGCTGAAGAGACGTTCCGAACCGTAGTGATTTTTGTCCCTGAATAGCAGGTGCAACGGAATCGATCCTAGAAGGGGTATTACGGTCAGGCAGAAATATCGCGGATCAAGTATTCCCACAGCGTCTCCAGCCGGGGACTTCGTTTCCATTCTGTCTCTCATTTATAAATAGTCGAAGCCTCACCTCCTCACCACCTCTCAACAATCTCCGTGGGGGTAAGAGGAGAGAGGAGAATGGCGGCGTCGAGCGGAAGCGAGTACTTCGAGATCGACATGGAGGACGGGGTGTTCCAGAGGCAGGATGCGCCGGAAGCGATGGAGGACGAACGGGAGCTGATGTGGGCCTCCGTGGAGCGGCTGCCTTCTGTGCGGAGGCAACACTTTGCCGTCGTCCGGCGTGGCTCCCGATCATCGACCTCCCAGGCCCAGTCGCTTCCCTTCGATGTAGTCGACGTCCGCCGTCTCGACCGAGCCGCCCGCGAGCGCGTGCTGAACAAGGCATTCGCGACCACCGACCAGGACAACTACAATTTACTCTCCGGCATTAAGAGCCGCTTCGACAGGTACATTACCCTTCCCTTATCGCCTCTCCAAGTTTCTCATCGTCGATCCGGCGTTGGTGGTTTTACACGTTTTTTTCCCGAATCAACTCTCTATTCTGTTTATTAGAAATTCCAGTATGACGACTTTATCCTCTCATCTAGGTTTCCTTCTCTGGGCGATGTTAAAATCTACATAGAAATGATGCAGAAATATATGGTTTTATTTATCATCTCTCACGCGCTTCCCGCTTATCGACCTACCACTCTCTTTAAAGCTTCCCGTGCTCTTGCTAGGAAAATGATCTTATCGATCAACTCATTTACATTACCTCCTCTGAGCGGTTGATTATTGTACTTAAATTCTCTCGTTTTTTTTTTCATGCAGAAACTATATATATGGATTTTCTGATTCTTCTACTTCACTTCTTGATTAGCTCGATTTTTTATCTACATTTTCTGGCAATATTATTATGTTTTTATGATTATAATGCCATTGATCAGCTGACCCATGTACTTTTCTAATTTTGCAAGTCGGATTTTAATTGCTACGTGTTAAAAAGTAGACATATTAAAGGCTTTAGGAAGTATGAAAAATGAAAGTTTACCTCAGTTCAACACTACTGTGAGGCTTAGTAAGCACGCTTAAATTCCAAAGAGGTCTCCTCCCCGGTGTTTTGACATTTTTGGTTGGGTTCAACTCCCTCTTAGTCTTTCATTATGTAGTCCCAAAGTAGACAAGTTAAACAGAGTAATGAAGTGATAAAGTGAGAATGAAACTTCACCTTTTAGTGCTCCATCGTTAAGTGATCCTTATTTAAGTGTGCTTAATTACCAATATATCCCTCATTTAAATCCTAAATAATTTGGGTTGGATTGAGGACTCTCTTGGGATTTAAAAAATTTGATTTCTCAATCCGTCACTAGCAAATTGATTATATACTTTTTTGATTTTACACTTACAGTGTAGGTTTGGACATCCCCAAGGTTGAGGTGAGGTTCAAAAATCTCAACATCTCTGCAAAAGTTTGCATCGGAGCGAGGGCCTTGCCTACTCTACCTAATTATCTCCTCGATATTATGGAGGTACACTACAATAACTTTACAACCATGCGATGAATGTTATGGATGTAAAAGTGATTATAGAAAGATACTATGACTTCATTTGGCATTAATCATGTCATCTCTTTATTTTCAAAGAGTAATATAATGGATAGATGTGGTTATAAACATTTGGCAATAATTTTATTGTGCCATGATCATGTCGATCTCAGCACAAGAGAGTGGATGGATGTATTGCAAACTAGTACATGTAAACTTCAATTTTCTATTGTGGCTATTATTTATTTTTTGTTGTTTTGGATTATTAAAGTCTAGTTTAAAAAACTGTTTAGCTACTTAATTAGTATGTTATGGAATTAAATTTCTAGAAATTGGTCAGGAGGTCCATGATATGGGTCTCTTACATTTGATTAAAACTTGAAAGAAGCTCAAAGAACCTGTCCATATCCCTTTTCCCTTTATGTAGACTAGATTTTCATTATAACTTGCCTTGGTGATTATGATAAATTGGCATGTTTTTTGTTTCTTTGCAGTCAATTTTCACTTCCTTTAGGTTGCTTCAACCAAACAGACCTACTCTTACCATTTTGGACAATGTTAGTGGTGTTATCAAACCAGGAAGGTGAGGTGGAAATCTTTAAATCTTTATAATATAAAAAAACAGTAACTAATCATCTGAAACACTCAAATGATATTAGACATTAGACTTTATTATTGTGGTTGAAGTCACCTCTTAGTACTCCTTGCTATTAGAATGACAATCTGAATATGCTTTAACTTCAGATGTTCTTGTGAGTTGCTCTCAATAAATTATGCTTTTGTATAATTTTTGTGGTGAGCTGATTCTTCTATGTCCATTTCTTTGTTATCTGGGATGCTTTGGCAGAATGACCCTGCTGTTAGGCCCTCCGGGTTCTGGAAAAACTACACTACTTCTGGCTCTAGCTGGTAAACTTGATTCTAACTTGAAGGTAACTTTCCTTCTTTCTAATACTAGTGATATTTCTTTAGTTCAATATTACAAATTATTGTGATCTGCAAAGTAATATATTTCAATTATTTATTATTATCTTCAATGCATCCTAAAGCAGTATTGAATTACGAACAAATAATTCAGAGAAAAGAACATGTCGAACTGTTTATAGATTTAAATAGTTTCGTACATCTTGAATTTTAGGATGGACAAGTGAAGGGCTTCAATCACCTATACTTATAAATATATAACACATAGAGAAGGTGTCTTCTATCAAAAAGGGAAAGACCTCTGAAGTTGTCGGGGTCCTTGCCTTCCACCTTCCCTTTTCTCGAAAAAAAATAAAAGAACGTGTATATATAATCTCAACATTTTCTATTTCTATCGGACACTTAAACAAAATGAATGTCCTAGGTGACTTTTTTTTTTTTTGAGAATAAAGTGTCTATGGCCAAATTTCTTCCAAGAGATTAAAATGATAAACTGGGTTATGAAGGAAAACCAGGGAAATCATTATAAGGACACAAAAGTTCTAAAAAATCAATGAATCCAAGAAGGGTGCATGATAGGTCCAAAATAGAATAGAATCAAATTAGCAAACGATGGTAGAGTCATCACTTGAATCTCACTCATGTTTCAATTAGGCGAGGATGAGGATATTTTAAAAGAACAGAATACAAGCTCAACTAAATAGACCATAGCAATAGTGTTATCTTTGTAAGTGCTGTGCAAGAGATGCCAAATTCATGTTGTATAAATCAATCTATTCTTAAAGGATGATATATTCTATGGCAAAGTCCATCTATTGTCTGAGCAAGCGAGTGCACAACAGCACATGCAGTCCACACACAATTTATTGTTTCACATGTGGTTCTTTAGAAAATGCATGACATATCTAACCTTGGCCCTCTGTACTCAAGTGGGTCTTGAATGAGAGCTTGCCAAGCTCAAGGAGATTGCATCATTTCCCATGATGCATACTAAGCCCGCTTTCAAAAGCAAACCTTCAGCCCAGAAGTGAAAGTGAAGGTCAGACAAAGAAGTTTAGAAGTTCTTAATCTCCCCTTTAGAAGCATTGTAGAATATCGTAAAGTCATTTGCAAATTTTGAATTAGTGAAACTAATGAAGCTTCATTTGCAATTCTGAATTAGTGAAGATTGATACGTGATTGGAATATGGATGGGAACATTATTAATAACCAGTTGTAATAAGAAAAAAGATCGGCCAGCCTCCATGATGAGAAGTTAAAGGTGATAAAGGACCACCTCAACAACCTCTTAAAGCATGAGAAGGATTTACTAGAAATTCTTTCAAGCTGTTAACTAAAATTTCAATTTTATTTAAGCATTTCAATTGAACTAAATCTCCTAGAGTATATCTTTTCCTTGTTCTGTTGATATACATTATACATATGGTAAACTCTAATAGATTTTTTCTTCAAATGTAGGGACGGATCCGAATTAGAGTTGGGTGTTGGGGGGAGGGGCGGCAGGTTGATGTTCTTTTTAAAATAGTTCAAATTATATTCCTAAACAAGTAAAAAAATAACAATCAAATAAATAAACAAGTAATAGTCCGTCAATGGCTCAATTACTTTATTAAATAAGTTTAATTACTATGGTGAATTGTTCTTCCCATTATTGACATTTGGCCGAAGATGAGAAACAAAGTAAACCAAACAGAACAAAAGGAACTATTACTTGTTTGCTTGAATTGGCTAAGGGAAAAGAAAAATAATCAACAAAACAACTACAAGGATAAAAGAAAAAGAGAACGGAAGTTTAATAATCCAGGGAGAAGGAAGTAGAAGATCAGAAGAAGAAGAAGAAGAAGAAGAAGAATAATTTGGCGCGGAGGCCTGCTTGTGAGGCAGTGGGAGCGAGGTTGCATATGTGGAAGAGAATAAAAAGAAAAGAGAGGAGAGAATAGGTTTTCTAATAAATTTCCTAACTCATTTTAAATTGATTGAACTAGTTTAATCCAATTAGATTTGGTTCGACCATAACTTGGTCAAATTAAATCCAAATCAACCCTGGTTTGGATCAATATACTCCTTATCTTCGCGTCTACCCGATGAATTTTGTTCGATCCTAATCCAACTTTAATTCAACACCTTCACTTTGTGATTTCAAAATTGCTTTCAAAGATTCAAATCTTCCAAAAAATATCATTTTAATTAATTAAATTTGACCACATTAAATATTAATTTATACAACGGTGGATTTGTATCCGCAATGACATGTCCGCTACTAGTTTTCCATTAGCTTTTGATCTTCTCATGTATGAATAACTACTTTTATTAATAAAACTTAATAAAATTCGACTGGACTATAGCCCAGGACAGGCTATGTGTGGCCAAATGTATCTCCACTTTGTCAAACTAGATAATAGTAATTAGAATAAACCTTGCAAAATAAAACATTAAAGTTAATTTAGTGGGATGGTTTGATAAATTGAGGTAGATAGCTTGATGGAGGAATAAATCCATGTACCCAACCCCAAATAGTTGGGGTAATCCTAGTGTTATGTATAACAATACATCAAATCCTCATATTAAATTTGTCAATATTGACCCAAGCTCAAACGAAAAAGGTTGAGGTGTGCTATGATTGACAACCAAAGACAAAATAATTAATCTCTTACAATATGATAATAATAGAATAGATATGTTGGGCCATAAGGATAATATTAAAAATTATTATTGTCAGAGTTAGGAGTTTCTATAGTAGAAATGTTTGGATGATATGGATATATTTATAGGTAGTCAATTGTAAATATTTTTGGAATAGTTGAATTGACAGAGTGGAAATATAATGGGTAGAGGAACACTGAAACACTTTTATTAATGTAATAAAATTGTTTTATCAGATTCAAATATTATTAATAATTTATGTTTTCTTAGAGCTCAAGGGAAGAAAGAGACTGTTGTATTTGATCCTAAATAGCAGGAGTAAGCACTTACTTGGTCATAATGACAAAGCTATCAGAATTTTGTCGTGCTTTATCCACCTAATGTATATCTTTTACTAATAGTTAAGTTCTTGCAACATTACTAGTTCTAGTTTACTATTACAATACTTTGTTTTTGGTTTAGATAAAATGCTTCTATGGTTTACCCTGCTCCAATAGATAAAGTGTTGTATGTCAAAAAGAGATACAAACTTGATTCATGGTCTAACAATATGTTGTTGTAATTGATAAATCAAGAGACTATGTTGATGATTCCAAAAGTTGAAAATAAAGGTTTATTCATGCAAACTTTTTCTTTTTTAAAATAGTTATAATTGGAAGCTAAATCTACTCCACGTATTGATTAATATTGATCCACCAAGTTGTTATGAACTCATATGTATATATAATCTATTAGAGTGTATTTGTAATATGTCATACTCTTTGAACCCATATGTAAATATAATATATTATCTATTGGAGTGTATTTATAATATTTCATGCTCTTTTATAACATCTATATATAGAGATAAATAAGGAGTGGGGCTACCTATGGTTGTTGTTGGGAATATTCTACTTGGTATGAGTCACCTATGGTTTCCTTGTTCCCCCTTCTCGTCGGTGCATAATGGGTTGTTGCCCATTTCGTCACATGACTTTCCTTGTTCCTACCCATGCTCGTGTGTCTTTTCGTGCATTATTGGGCAACAATGAACCAATCCTCTGCTTGTTTCTTGTGTTTGTGCTCTATGGAAAAGAAAACGTTGTGCATTGAGCATCTTTATGTCCATTCCTTGTATTTTGCATGCATTTAGAACCGTCTTATACCTAATAATGACAACCTCTGGTACCACCCCAGCACGCATGCACCCTCCCTTGGTTGCTCCTAGTAAAAACCCATATACTTCAGTAGCCTATAGGGCCATGCAAGTACCTTATTGATCATTGCAAATAATTGTCATTGTCATCCTCACGAGACGTGAGGAATCTATAGAACCATTGTGTCGCCATTGTTGTCCTCACAAAACATTAGGAATCTCTAGGACCACTGCTTCGTCACCTGAGAACCAGTCAAGTGCATCGTGGATCACCATGTCGCTGCCTTTAGGCACTTTGCTAGCTTTAAGTTGATCCATCAATTGACTCAAGAAGTGAGTCAACGAGCCTGGTTTCTTTTTTTGTTTGCATTCAGTCCATTCTAGAAGTAGTAGCCCAAGAAGTAAGCCCTACTTTTTTTTTTGCAACTAGGCCATTGTAGCAACAATACAATTGGTTCAATTTTGTGACTAAATGTCTAACTCTTCAACTACTTCATTAATTCCTCTTATTGCTTTTGAAATTACACCCACTCAACTACACTTGTGGGCCTCTATAAAGTTATGTAATCATGTGTCAAGCTCATCTTAAGCATCTTACTATTTGCTACTGAGATTCCTGAGTCAAAGATGTATGCCTATTTGAAGAGGTGATAGAGCTTCCAAAAAATATTGAAGATAATGGAATCACATCCAGTTGTTATAATCTATTAAACTTATGCCTTAATCCAATGATGCCGGGCAGGATAATAATTATCTTGTGGGCTAACAAGAAGGGGATTTGAGGAGAAGACAAGAAGAGAAATCACTGAACACAAAGAGAAACCTGTCATTCTCTAGGTTTTTACCTAAAAAGGATATTTTATTCAATATAGAGGTTAATCACTCAAGCAGCTAAATAGATACTTATATAGACAAATCCTGACACATAATAGGAAAAATTGCCAAAAATATTCTAAATACCAAAAAATATATATTAACAAAAATAATAAATAGATGTTTGGAGCCTCTGAAAAGGATGACATTTTTCGGATCCAAAATTTTGTAGTTATAGGTTCCACCCGATAACAAATATAGATCTATGAGAGAGCTACTAGTGAAAAATGCAGAGTCATATTTCGATTCTCGAGTCAAAAGTTATGACCATTTGAAGTTCAAGAGGTCCCTGCGTCAGTCACCCTAGGTTGAAAAGAACTCACCCCCGAGTTTATAGTAGTCTCATCAACATCCACGTAATAAGGAGTCAATTGCTTCACATTGAAGACATCAGAAGTCTTTAAGTGACTAGGAAGGCTCAATCGGTATGTGTTGCCATTAATCTTCTGTATTATCTCACACGGTTTAATCTTTAGATCTTTGAGCTTGTTATACTCGCCCATAGGGAATGATCACTAGTCAATACAACCCAAACAAAGTCGCCAACATCAAAAAGTACTTGATGACGATGATAGTCAACTTGAGTCTTGTGCTTGGTGTTGTTCTCTTGAATATCTTGCTTCACTTGCTCATACATACCTCGAAGATGCTCTGCCATCTCATCTGCTTTAGGATTGAATCATCCTATATGTGGGATAGGGGCTAAATCCAACCATAAACAACCTCAAAACGACCCAAACTTGTGTTCTTGTTTCTTGATCTATTATAGGCAAATTCTGTTTGAGGTAACACCAAATCCCATTGCTTCTACTCAGTACCTATCAAACACCTCATAAGAATGCCTAAATTTCTATTCACCACCTCGGTCTGTCCGGTGGTAGGCACTGCTAAAGTTCAATTGCGTGCCTAATTTTCACATAAGCTCTTCCAAAAATGACTGATTAACTTTGTATTATGATCTAAAGTCATGGATGAGGGAACGCCATGTAAACGCATGATCTCCTGAAAGTAAAGATGGGCAATTCGGACAACATCCATAGTTTTCATGCAAGCTACAAAATGTGCCATCTTTGAAAACTTGTCAACTGTAATTAGAATAGAATCTGAGGTTCGTTTGGTGCGGGTAGTCCCAATACAAAATCTATACTGATGTCGAACCAAGGAACTTCAGGAACAAGTAAGGGAGTGTAAGCCTGCATTAGTGAGAACCCCTTAGACTGTTGGCATACATAATTTCAATCTATAAAGTGAGCCAAATTATAAGTCAATTAGGACCAATAAAAATTAGCAAAAATAAGGGCCAACATCTTATCACGTCCAAAGTACACCTCATTATGAAGCTCACTCATAATATGTTTCCTTAGTGAACAATACCCACAACCGCAATCCACGAAATAGATAATCATTATACAAAATAAAATCATGACGGTGACCATCATGTACCTTGTGAAATATCCTTCCGAATGAAGGGTCAGTTGCGTCATATCTGCGAAAACATCAAAGCTTGCAACTTTGGTACTTATGGTGCTAAGTAATGAAGAGTGGCGACTTAGGGCATTTGTGACATGGTCAAGATAAAGGTGTCCTCCTGGAAATACGCCACTCACTTGGCATGCCTCCTACTAAGTTTGTGTTGACCATTGATATATTTCAAGGTTTTATGATCAGTAAATAGGATGAACTCCTTTTGTGCTAGGTAGTGACACTAATGCTTCAAGTGCTAAACAATGACATATAACTCCAAGTTATAAGTAGAATAATTCTTCTTAGATTCGGACAAAAGAAAGAAACGAGGCACATTTACTCAAAGCACTCTCTATACCATTGTTGGATGCATGACAGTTGACCTTGAACACTTGGTCAAAATCAAGAAGTACCTCGACCAGTTGAAAACTAGCTCTTGAATCTCGTCCCCTAAGACACATGGTGATCGGAGCAATTAGAGTGGTGAAATTTCTAATAACTAATGATAGAAAGAAGCCAAACTATGGAAACTTTTGACATTGTGCAAGGTCATCGGCTGAGGCCACTCCAAGATTGCATCTATCTTTACTTGATTTGTATGCACACTATCAGCAGACACAATAAAGCCAAGAAAGTTACCGATATAGTAACAAAGGAATACTTCTTGTTGACAAATAAGCACTTCGTCTTCAACTTTTCAAAAATAGCATGGAGGTGTTTGAAGTGTAAGGCCCACGGATTGTAGATGAGAATATCATCAAAGTAAACACTATAAACTTTCCCATAAAAGGCCGTATGATCTGATACATAAACCTCATGAATGAGTTGGGCGCATATGACAATCCAAACCATCTACTCATATAATCCATGTTGCATCTTAAATGCAGTCTTCCATTCATCGCCGAACCTTATTCTGATTTGGTGGTGTCTGCTTTTAAGGTCAATTTTGAGAAGACCCTAAAACTGAATCGTTGATCCAACATGTCTTCTAAGCGGGGAATTGGAAATCTTTACTTAACTGTAATGTTGTTAATAGCTCAGTTGTCAACACATATATGCCACGAATCATCCTTCTTTGTCACTAGTAGGACAAGAATTGCATAACAACTCATGCTCTCACGGATGTAACCCTTTCCCGGCAAATCCACCATCCGATCCTGCAATTCTTCAGCTTCCTTAGGATTGAGGCGATATGCTAGTCGATTAGGAAAACTTGACCCTGGAACGAGATCAATCTGGTGCTGGATATCTCTCATAGGCGGTAGACCAGGCGGAAAGTCCTCTGGCATCAGCTTAGCAAAATCTACTAGTATGTGTTGTACTTCTGCGGGTAAAGCCACGTTGACAATCATGACCTCGTCTAGACAAGGCAACAAAGCGTAGACTACGTCTCCAGACTCTATCTCATATATAAATTTGGAAACAGATAGCAAGTTAGTATTTTTGGTTGGCGGTATTGAAGTAGTTCTTTCCCGTTGTGGCGCTAATACGATCTTCTTGCCCTTGATGTGTACAGTATAGGTATTCTTTCGTCCATCATGAATAACACTGCGATCATACTGCCAAGGCCGCCCCAACAATATATGACATGTATCCATAGCCACCATATCACACCAAACATTATCAAAATATTTACCGCCAATAGAGAATGATACAAGGCATCGTCTATCTACGGTTACCTCAGTGTCTTTGTTCAACCATGATAACCTGTATGGCTTCGGATGATGGTCCGTCTTCAATTGTAATTTTTGGACAGCTTCATCGGACACAACATTCTCACAACTGTCGCTATCAATGATCATCTTGCATACTTTATCAGCAACATTGCAAGTGGTGTGGAAG
>JBBPFQ010976373.1:0-11005 GCA_037974815.1 Kaempferia elegans
TAAAACGTTGAAGATCTAAAAAAATTTTTAATTATTTTTTAAAATTTATAATGGACCCATGGATTGACCTGCCTAACCTACCTTAAATTGGGTTAAGTTGAAAATTTTCTAACCCATTAAAATGTCGAATTACCCGTTCCAAATGGCCGGTCCATCCCAAACCGATCCACCCACCGCAGATTGACCGTCTGACCGCTGTAATAATCATCTTTATAAAATATTAAAATATTATAATAATTTCCAAGTCAATTCTTTTGTTTGTTTTTTTTTTTAAAGAATGAAATAAATGAACGAAGAAGAGAAGATAGGAATGGTGGGGTTTGCTGTTTCTCCCCTCCCAACATCTTTGGGTTGCGCCGTCTCGTGGGGAGGGAGACAAATATATCCATCTTGGAACAGCAACACAGTAGCAGAAGAATTTTCTTCACTGTTCTTCACCAGCCAAGGCACAGAGAAAATATTAATAAATTCTCAAAACCATATGAAAAATAAAAATTTAAAGTTTTTCTGTGTGTTATTCTTCCTCGCACAACTATGTATAGCGGATTAGCAATACATCTCCTCCTTCACCAATCTCTCATCCCTACGCAGATGGAAACCCAAACTCAATAGTCAACCAAGTGGATGCCAACTTTGGCACAAATGAGCAGCCTTGCATAGATTGCGAGTGGGTTTGATCACTTTAAGTGGCCCACAAGACCAGTTTCTCCACCTTGAAGCAATTAAGTTGGCATCTCCATCTGTAGCATGGTTCCTTAAAGCAAACATCGGAGAGGAAACTATGTTTTATAAATCAGAAATGGCGTCCTACTGTAAGAAGGGATCGAAGATGAATAGCAATAAGGACAATGATTCCTAAAGGCATGACTTAGGCAACACTCCAATCGACCGAGATGTCAAGGGCCCATGTATGAATGCATGCATGCATTTAACATCTTCCCTTTCTCTTTGCTTCTTGCTTTGCCCTACACAAGAAACCTTGCTCCGCCCCCACCACCAAGATTGCTAAAGCAACAGCAAGGAGAGAGCAAAATGGAAAGTGGAAAAAAGAGAAGGGAAACAAAATAAGGACCTTTGGAATGTGTTGCTTCTTGGCACTGATCGATAACAGAACTGAATGTGTTGGAGAAGTTTTTGCCTGGCTGATGGGATATACATGTCAGTTCCTCAGAAGATATACTCCAGAGAGCTAAAGATGGAATGCTCAACAGCAAGCACAATCTGTACAAATAACAAGATGTTTGCACATTAGTGGGTTTTCCTCATTTATATGTTTAGACAGCGACAATGAAACAATGTGGTCGGGATCTACTATCTGAATTATAAAAGAGCACCTCACATGTCTTCTGCCAGAATTTACCTTGTGATGGCACTTCAGATTGTCTTTTGGCTTTGCAAACAAACCTGTAGACATGATGAAGTGGATCAACTGGCTTAACAAATTGCTGTCCAAAAAGTGATGGTCGGTGGACACCATCGAGAGTAGTAGATATATAAGAGGTGATATCAATGCTCTCATTAACATTTGCACAGGTGGCTCAATTATTTAGGAGACATCCAATGTCAAAATGCTACGTTTTTTGCAATCTCTTCTTGCTTGACCATACAAATACAGGAAAATTGAATAGAGCAGAGGTTCCTGAGTCACTTGCTGATATTGACATTCTGAAACATGACTTCGTCGAAGCTGGTAACCACAAATATGGTTGTTGGATTGTGGAGGACTGCTGGATGTTGGATAGAATTTCAGCAAACAATGTTGTAGTACACCATAAAAGGATCATAGACAAGTATCAATGCTATTAGGATGGATTAGTTGGTATGATCATAAAACAAACAAAAAAATTGTAAAACTAAGGTGATTCTCTTGCTGGAATCTTCAAGCAATGAAATCTCAAGTTGTCAACCGACTGAAATTTGATAAACAATGTAATTTGTAAATTACATCAAAGCTTTAAGTTTTGGTTCAATGTTTTACTACCTTGGAAAGAAGTGTCAAGTGAGGTAATCTTCAAGTCTCTGTCTTACTGCTCCATTGTAAGACCGAACCATTTCTGGATCTCTCTGCAGATAAATTCATAAACAAAGGGCATGTTCGACGTTGTCAGCCACTACCTTCTATTATGAGTGAAATATTGTCTAGTTCTTGGCTTATCTCCTCAATAAGAGGATCTGATTTATCGTTGGATACAAAAGAGCGCATTCTGCCCTTTACCTCAATCCAACTGCAACCGGTTTCTTTCTTTAAACCCATCTTTTTCATTGACATCCTAACACTTTCTGCACTCTCCCACTTTCCTCTGGCAGCATACATGTTGGATACAAGGGTATGCATTCCTCCATCGGAAGGTAGGGAATCTAAGACCTTTCTTGCAGCTACTTCTCCAATCTCCAAGTTTCCATAATATCTACATGAACTTAGTAAAGTTTCCCAAGCAGTCGTTTGAAGATGTACTGGTATATTCTCAGTAAATTCATGAGCGTGAATGATAAGTCCAGACCTTCCGAGGAGATCGACCATGCATGAATAATGTTCAGATTTGGGAATCAAATTCCAATCCTTCTGCATAGACATTAAGTATCGACAACCATCATCAACCAAACCTCTGTGAGCACAAGCTAGCAAGAGAGTCAAAAATGTTGAATGATCTGGATTAAATCCCTGCTGAATCATCTTATCGAATAGTTTGAAAGCTTCGACCGCAGAGCCATGGTAAGCATATGTGGCGATCATGGCATTCCATGAGATAGTATCCCGCTTTGAAATGCACTTAAAGACTAGTGCAGCATCACTAACCAGCCCACAACTTGAATACATTGAAATTAAGGAGCTCATGATTAAGACGTCATGTTGATAACCAGCTCGAATCACACAGAGGTGAAGTATTTTCCCCCATCCAAGAGCAACAAGAGAAGCACACACTGAAATTACAACACTGAAGGTGCCTTGGTCTGGTCTAAATCCCTCCTTCACCATATCACAAAATAAAACCAAAGCCTGGTCATCTCGGTATCCAGAAATTAGCGTGTTCCATGAAGTTTCACTCCTTTTGGGCATCTTCTCAAACCATGTTTCTGCACCAGCCATGTCACTCAGATTAACATAACCCTGCAAAATAGTATTCCACGATACAATGTCTCTTGACGGCATGTCAGTGAACAATTTCAAGGCATCTTGCAGCATGCCATTCTGCACTAAGCCGCCCATCATCGTATTCCATGTCATGACATCGGGATTGGGCATCGCCTTAAAGAGTCTCTTAGCAGCATCAAGATTTTTGTTCCTCACATAGCCATGCATGAGTGCTGTCCATGACACAGTGTCCTTCTTGGGCATAGCATCAAACAAGTTCTGAGCAAGTTCCATCTTCCCGTATCGCGAATAGCACGTAATCATCATGTTCCAAGATACGACGTCCCTTTGGGGCATTTGATTGAACAATTCCACAGCGTCCCTGAGACGGCCCAATTCAACATACCCGGACAGCAAAGCGTTGCAAATGTGCGTTTCACGAGTTGTAGCACGATCAAACAAAACCTTCGCTTCGTTGACGAGCTTGTTCTTCAGATACCCTGAAACCATGATTGACCACGAGTTGCTATTTCTCTCCGGCATTGCATCAAATAGCTCCCTCGCCTTCCCGACGCTCCCATTGCGAATGTACCCTGACACCATTGCATTCCAGCAAACCACGTTCTTCTCGGGAATTCGGTCGAACACGTCGTGCGCTTCCTTGACGAGGCCGCACTTGGCGTAGCCGGTGAGTAGTAGTGTCCAGGCGACGACGTCCTTTCTGGGCATCGAGTCGAAGACGCGCTGCGCGTCGGCGATCCTGCGGTTCTTGACGAGGCCGGAGAGCATGCAGTTCCAGGTGACGTGGTTCTTCCTGTGCGGCATTTGCTCGAAGAGATGCCATGCGTTCGCCACCTCGCCCTCGTCGAGAGAAGCGGTGATGGCCGAGTTCCACCAGAAGATGTTGCCGTCCCCCTGCGAGGGCGGATTGGGAGCGGTACTACTTAGAGGTCGACATGGACGGTGGACTGAAAGGCTGCGGAGTGAGCATATGATCGATCTTTTATCCTCGCGCAGAGCAGCAGAAAGCATCGGTGCACAGTTGTGCGTGGCGTCGGACTAAACCTTTCTCTTCAGGTTTTTGTAACAATGATGCAAATAAAACTAATCTTTTTTGTCAAATTGATTTATGTCTTCCTTAAACCCAATTGAAACACCATGCGTACTAGAGAAATCCAGCAACAAATAAATGTCAAATAACAGTCTGGGTGATAAAACAATTACTCTCCCAGACGAAGAAAAAAAAACCGATAAGTTGCCCCAGAAAAAAAATGAACATTATCAGCTATTTGATTTGGCCTCTTTGGTGTTCGAGTTGTTTGCTGCAATCTGTGACAACTCCAATCTTTTCCTCCGGCATATTTGCTATTGCTTATGCTCTGAACAGCACGATCAATAAGAATATCAGATATATGATAAAGAGAATATGGCGACCAAACTTGCTTAAACGAACTGTCAAATGGAAATTAAGATTCCATCGATCACAAGCAACAGGTAAGTTACTAAACCAAAGATATAGTATGCAACAGAATTTTGTATGCTCAGATTTACAAATGACAGCTAAAGATATCCTATCCATTTGGAGTTGATTTAATTTAGAAATTCAGTAATTTGTATAGCTAGTTACTTGCAAAAATTGAAACTTTGTAAAAATGGTAGCTGATCCAAAAAATTACATTACCAACTATTCTGACTGCTTGTGGGTTGATAGCATTTGAGTTGAACTTTGTGGCACCATGGTATCGATTTCTGTTGGTTAAAGATTGGATATCCCTCAACGTGACCATGAATTACTCAACTCGTTCTCAAGTAGATATTGCTAGATTCCAACCACAATGTGACTTTAGTTTTCTTAATCTTCCTATCA
Organism: Kaempferia elegans; assembly: GCA_037974815.1. Lineage (NCBI taxonomy): Eukaryota > Viridiplantae > Streptophyta > Magnoliopsida > Zingiberales > Zingiberaceae > Kaempferia > Kaempferia elegans. The sequence continues at coordinate 4,941 of JBBPFQ010976373.1, forward strand.
TGCCAAAGTCGATGAATCTATCACTAGACCATTCTGGATATATTGAATGAGTGGGGATGAGAATCTAAAAGAACTCAGGTACCAGATATCATGTTTTAAGTATGAAATGAGTATTGTAGCATGCAACTCGTAAGTTCGGTGTGACTTGTGAGGGAAAAAAAGAGGCAAACATAGAAAATTATGATTTCCAAGATTCCGGGCCTATAGATAAGGATGTGAAAAATAAGAGTGCTTAGTATAAGTGAACCTGACTTCGCTAATCATCCCATTTTGTCCTATAATTTCAATCTGTCTTTTGTGGAGAGGATTGATGGAATGTATGGGTTGGACATGTATTGGGATGATGGATCCACATCATCCGCCACCATTATAATCTCTCCTTCCTCTTCGTAAATCTCCGAATTCTTGACAACTAGAACAGAAAGAAGGAAAATATTAGTGGACAATAAGCTAAAAATTTCACACGAGAGCAGTAACCACAAAATCCTGCAAGATGAATAGGACCTGATATATTCTCCCCATTTTGATTTGAAGGGCAGTACTCTGCACACTGATGGTAAGGATTGGATGCATTTGGGCATGAGGGATCTATATTTCTTTCTGTGATTGCTGTCTCTAGATACTCTTTATGCTTCTCTATATTCTGAACTACCACTACAATGAAGGGGGAAAAATGTTAAAAGAAAAACAGAAAGCTTGGGAAAAGGAAGTGAAATATCATTAGAAATGAATCATACCCGATTTACTTTCTTTCTCATGCCTTATTTCATTACTCTTCTTGATGCAGTACTCGGTGCACACATGGAAGGGGTTAGATGCATTGACACATTTACGATCCACCATCCTATTGTCTTCCAACTTTGATTTACTTTTCACTAAAATAATGAACCAAATGGTGATAATTTCATGAGATAATGTTACTTCAAAGTGTAATCAGAGAAACTCCAATAAAACAAGTAATTGGCAAAAGTCTTAGCTTTCTGAGAAACATTAATTGTACGAGCAAGAAGTAAGCAATTAATCAACAAAATAACTCGTAGACTTGTAGAAGAACAGATAACCTGGTTTTTTCTTATTTTCTGTTCTCGCGTCAGCCTTTTTATTATTGCAATACTCTAAGCACTCATGGAATGGATTGCTTGCATTTGGGCATGAAGGATCTATTATTCTTCCCGCAAAGACAGTCGCTTGAAGCTTTTTCAGACTCCCTCGGTTTTGAGCTGTGGAAGCAACAAAAATAAAATCTTTCAACACATTAACCAATAAACCAGAAGGTAGGAACAGCAGAGAAACAGAAAAAACAACTATTTTCATAAACTTTGCATCGAAATGCTAATGGAACAATCATAGAATCACGAAAAGAGGCTTCTAATATTTACAATTAGAAAAAAAAAATAGATGAAATCAAAACAATTGAGCAATAGTAAACTATTCAAAAAAAATTTATTTTTTTCTACATAACGGTTCTATTAGAAAGCAGGAGGAGAAAAGGACACCTGAGTTTCTCATGGAATTTTGCATCCATTTCCGAATCTGAGAAGGAAGGAGATCCGATCTCTTCACCTCATAGTTCCTTTTAACCATGGAATTTCTTCGCAAGCAGTAGTCCGCACACTCATGGAATGGGTTAGATGCGTTGGGACACGAAGGGTCAACAATTCGGTTTACAAATACAATCCCTTCGCTGCGTTTACCACCTTTACGAGCTGTTGCAATCACAGAGATCAAAGAACTCCACAAAAACGAAGAAAGAGATAACAAACGGAAAAAAGGCAAAGGCAAGGAGAGGGGGCGAAAACCTAATTTCATCCCGGTGCTGCCAGACATCAATCCACGAGCTCGCTGTGCGCAGTAGTCCGCACACACATGGAAGGGATTAGAGGCATTGACGCAATCGGGATCCACTCTCCTCTCACTCTCCATTCAACGAGGGCTTCGATCGAACTAGAAACCACAAGAAGCCTGCTTTCCTTCGCCTGGCGGATGGAGGTATAAATCGAACCTCGAGATCGAGACACAGTGGGAACGGAAGGGAACGAGAGACGGAAGTACAGAGAGATGGTTGTTGTGGTGGGTGTGGTCGCGACAGGCTAAAAGAGCCGGCTTAAGTCACGAGAGCCACCCGCAAGTCAGGCGCTTTATAAATCGCGACCATGCCTCGCCGCGATTAATGCTAAAAATGTCCACTTACTTTCAATAATTTCAGCGTCGCCAAAGTCTAAAAACACCCTTCCTCTTGAAACACGTAGAACTTGAAACCCTAGCCGCCTGTGTTTATCTTCTCCATCTGTTGACTCCCTCCGCCGACGCCGTCATCCACCTTGTGGTGCCGCTTGATCTGGCGGCAGGCGCATCAGAGGAAACCTTTTGGCGACCTTGGCCCTTCTTCCCCTCGTGTGATTTCCCCTGTTTCTGTTCCTTGCCTTCTCGCTATTGCCAACGGGAGCCGAAGGGACGCTTCCATTGGCGGGCGCTGTTCCTCCCTTTCTCGATATCACGAACAGGAACCTTGCATCTAAAGAGGTACATCCGTTGATTATAAGATTGTCTCAATAGATTTTACTTCAACTATGTATTTCATCGCCACCAAATAAAATTATTCAACTTTTATTTTGTTGATTATATGTTTAGTTTGGTCACCCACCCTCTCTACCCTTTTCGTTTTCTAGCAATTCGCCCGTTTCTACTCTCCGCCCAAACCAATTCAACTCGTCTAATTCTAAAATCTATTTGATTACCATTGCATTGTAGTCCTGGTAGAAATTTTGACAAAGATGTTTTGTGATGATAACCATATTCGCATTGGAATTCTTGCCCGATATTGAATTCTGTTTTGCGCTAGATTTGTTCGGCTAGAGTTCTGTGATTGAATTATCTAATTTTAAATTTGGCACCAACACCAAGTTTCTGATGTCCCTACGTTTGCATGTGCTTTAAGACAATGCTCAGGAATCTACTGAACAACTTGCGGAGGGAAGGAAGCCTTGCAGTGGATAATGGACATAGGACACTTGCGTTTGTTCATAAACGTAGTTTCCACGATGCAAAGGTGTCGAAGCTTTTTGGTCCTTGTTTGTTGGCAGATGCCAGATTGCTCCCTTTTGTATTGTCTATAATCAAGATAGTTTTTGTCCATGTTACCTCAGGTCCTAAGTAGGCCAAGAAGCTTCTTTGGAGTGGAAGATTTCGTGGACGACGACAACAGCAGGCCATACACTTACAAGAAGGAAAAAAGACCAAAGACCCTGCATAAGCATATTTCATTTAAGCAGCGGACGATCGCTTATATGGAGCCCTTCTCGCTAGATGTATTCATATCGAAGCGGTTTGTGTCAGCTTCGCTCACCCACAGGATGACATGCAAGCAGGTCGCGGTCGCAGGGACCAATTCTAAGGATATCAAGGCAGTCCTCCATTCCAGGTCAGACATACCGGCATGCTTGTCGGTGGGGCGGTTCTTGGCGGAAAGAGCAAAGGAAGCTGATGTATACACTTGTACTTACACTCCCAGGGAAAGGGACAAGTTTGAAGGCAAAATTAGAGCTGTTGTTCAATCTCTCATCGACAGTGGCATCGATGTTAAAGTCTATCTTGATTGAGATGTTAACGAGAAGAACCGCATCCTTTTTATTAAGGGAAAATGAGAATCTCGAGTTTGTGTGCAATTGTGGTTGGATGCTTCAAGTGAAGTGTGAGTTCTAAAGTGTTTTATTATTATTATTATTTTTTAAGTTGCCGTCGTTAGTCTGGGCTGACCAAGTATGAAGGTATGAATGTTTAATTTTTTTTTTAGGGGTGGTTGGTATATATTTGACTTGTAAGTTTGATAGAGAGGGGAGAATGAGTTTAACGATAATTTAAGGGTATGAGTTATAAAATTAGGGGTATGAAATTTATATTTTGATTTCGATTCCGTTTACCAAACATTTAAAATGGAAATAAAATAGATTATATTCTCATTTCATGCTCTTAAATCTAACTATCAAGCACCTCCTTAATGTTTTGGGGAGTTGGTTTCAAAAGCTCATTTCTCTTGTTGCTTAAGAAATGTATGGATTTGGAGAGATTTGAATTAATTGTATTAAGTTCTACAGTCATTGTCGAAGACTCGAGGAGGTGGCAAAAACACAGTCATTGTTGGAGACTCGAGGAGGTGGCAGGCAAAAACACAGTCATTGTTGGAGACTCGAGGAGGTGGCAAAAACACAGAGGGACCGAGGAAAAGAAAATGACGGTGATAGCTAGTTATAGGAGATGGAAAATCTGTCATTCTCATTTTCTATAGATAACAAAATTTCAGACTTAGTCTGTAGGAGATGTATGATCAATATTTCTCATCATATTTATCTTATATTCATTTTTTACATCCATCTCATTATAAAATTTTAGAAATTTAAGTGGTTTAGGTTCATCAATGAGTTTCAATTGAAATTCATTGATGGATCTAGAGAGTTCCGATTGAGTTCATCCCAACTTCAATAGATTTATTAGATGAGCATGGGTCCAAACAAACTTACTTTTACTGTTTTAAAGCTCTTTCAACATTACTCAAAACGAATTGATAATTTTAAAATACTGTGATATTAGATTTTGAAGATCAACATCATTGTCATGCTAGTATTTAGAAACTAACACCATTGTAGTACTGGTCAAATCAACACCAAAGTTATTTTGTATTATTTTTTTATTATTTTTATTAATAAATTTATTATTTTTATTTTTATATTTATTTTTATTTTTATTTTTATTTTTATTTTTATTTTTTATTCTTTTATAATTACATATTAAAAAAATTAAAGATATTAAAAAAAAAGAAAAAATATTTTAGTTTTTTATTAACATTCTTTTTATCTTTTTTTAAATTTATTTTATTAAAAGTTTGAAAAATTAAAATAAAAATACATAATTTAGAGGATTTATTTATTAAAATTTAAATAGTGCTTAAATTAATTTAATTTAGGAGAAAAGAGGAAAAAAAAAGAAACGAAGATTCAAAAGAGAGAAAAAGGGGGGAAAAAAGTTTGCATATACAGGGTAAAATTTTAATTTAATGTGAGTTTTCGGAATAATAAAATATTAATAAGCCATTTTAGAAATTCTAAAATTTCATGTGCACCATTTTGGAATTTGTCTTTTTTTTCAAGCATGCCAAATTTGCATGAAATAGTTTGAATAAATGAACCTAAAATTACGCCAATGGAATGTTATTGAAGAATCCAACCATAATCGAGCTTTATTTAATTAACTGACGTTGCCTATAAGCGTTTTCAGATTTATTTTAGTAGTCAATAAAAAATTTTTATATGCAAGAACGATCACCTTAGGTTCGGTATTAGACAGTTTAACATTTTTCATTAAGGAAGGTAGGTTATATTGATCTTTGTTATTGAACTCTATTCCCTATAGGAATGATAATTTCTCATGGGAAATTTGATATCCGATCTAAATAGAATAGGGTATGAAGAAAATTTTTAGACTCAATTAAATAATTGAGTGTTCAAGTATAAGTATTTTGGGTTTAAGTATGAAGATGAATGTGGTTAAATTGTACTCATACCCTACTTGATCCGGTCGTCAAGAGTCTGTCAACCCAGAAGTCATGTCAACATGAAAAGTCCTGGTCAAGTCAAAAGATGTGTCAGGTCACTGTGGTCTTCAGAAGAGTCAAGTCAGCAATTAGTAGAGTTAGGTTGAAAGCCGACTGAGTAATAAGGTCGACCGGCCGAATGTGCCGATTGGACGGTAGGCGGATCAGACGCCTCATTTTCAGAAGACGACATCAACGCGCCCCCTCTGAGAGCAAGAAGTCACCTCTTCAATAATGGACCGTCGGCGATGATAGTGTTGGGTCCAAAAGAAATTTAGATATCTCTACAATGACATGATATTGTTCATTTGGGCCTAAACCCTAATGATTTTGCTCTTGGATTCTACCCAAAAGGCCTCATATCAATGGAGATATCTTTATCTTATAAACTCATGATCTTTCCCATGTGTTTTCTGTTGGGACCTACGCGTACGGCTAGACACGAGCTTGTCTTCCTACAAGGTTAGTTTGCACAGCA
>JBBPFQ010976483.1:0-11004 GCA_037974815.1 Kaempferia elegans
TGGCAATGATTAGCATTATGAGAATCTTATTTAGAAACTGGCAGTCGTATTTAGTTAGAGGATGTCCAACTTCAATAGAGCATATGTAATCTGTTAAAAGAGTGCCCAGAAGTCATATTTCATTAATATATAAGCAAGAATTGTTGAGAAGTCATCTATTATTGAGAAGTCATATATTTATAAGCAAGAATTGTTGGACATCTTTGAGCCAACTTGAAGAGTGCCGAGGGCTTATTTATAATTATGTTAATATACATGAGCATGGTTTTTTTTTTAGATAATCAAATATATATGAGTCCTGATTCTTCACCCACTAATTCACAGTTTATAATTGCATAGTTGTCATTGTTCATGTACCCCTTTTAAGATCAGTATATTATACATAAGTTTGTGATCAATCAAGTGTTGGTAGATATATAAAAAACAAATACACATTCCAATAATAGATTAACAATTCAAAATTTTCTTTTTCAGCATGTGAACTAAATATTGGAAGAAAGTCTCCCTTCTTATCTGTTTTATTTGCACAAGGTGACAAGAATCAAGTGGGAACATTGAAAGAATTTGTTTCCCTGCTATTTCTGAATAATATGAAAATATCAGATAGGTAATAATCAACTATAATAGACTTGATTGATTTACACACATGAGAAATTAAGCCAAACCTGAACAAAGCAAAAGGTATCTGCATATAGATTTACTGATTAGGAGTTGAATTAAATAGAGATGAAAACTGGTTTACCATTGTCATTGAAATATATAATGCGAAGGCTCCCCAAAAGCACACTTCATCTGATATGATCTAAAAATTCACGGGAAACATTTTAAAATTTTGAGATAATATAGTTGTGATCAGAGAACTTGAGAAAAGAATCAAAATTGTATATAATATTCAGCAAGCATACTAAGAAGAAGAATCATCAAACCTCTATCGACAGTTTGAAATGTGAAGTTTTTTGTGAAAGCCCAAAGTTTCCCCATATAGTTCTCGGAAGCAATAAACCAACAAGGGAACTAGGCACAAACATCAAGAATGCCAAAATTGGATGAGCAAACCTATAAGTATGAATGATTAGTTTATATTTCCCAATAAAAGTTCAGGAAAATCTAAACTGCATAGGAAATATAGAATACATGATCATCTAAAGAGAAAGTGACAACAAATTTTATTTCAAAATAAATCCATAGATAACATCCCTGCATCATATTGTAAAGTTATCAGAGACATGAAAAAGACAGTTGTTCGCTGAAAATAAGAGTACTGAATAGAATTGAGTTTTATGTAAGAAACAAAACCAACAGTGTGTACTATTTATTCTTTAATGGTTCTAGTAAAATACTGAAGAAAATTCAAGCAGGCTCCAAGGATTTGACCTTATTATTACCATAACATCTCAACTTTAAAAACTTCAATTTACATATTGAAGTTTATTGTTAACTTTACATCAACTCAAATTGTCCCGATTGTATAAAGCAGTCAAGAACAAGGTAATTGGGCACATTTAAAAAATCAAGAGTAAAAATGGTGGTTCCAAACTTGAGAAACCAAACTGACTTTGACAACTTTTCTGAGCTTTCTTTTAACTTGTCTTATAGCATTAATCCTGAGACAGACTTGCTTTGCATTGCAATATAGATCAATCTTGAAACATTCAAACTCCCCTAGTTGGATGTTTGAAGCTACACAAGTTGTTCATGAATGATGATACATTTGACCAATGGATAGCCTTTGACTGTATTACAGAAGAGGCCTCATACATTCATATTTCTAACACTCCACCTGAGCAGGAAGACTGGACAAGCTGAACATGTGGATTAACTCAACACGAATATTTAACTGACACCGGCAACATTCATGTATAACATCCCTTGTTGTAATACAATGATAAATTTGATGGATGACCACTTAATACCAAGGTTTAAAATCTCAACCTGTGCCGAGGATTCGGTCCCGAACCGGAACGATACGGTTTCATCATATCGTGCCGTGCCGATATAATTTTAATATTTTTTAAATATAAATATAAATGTATATTAATATTTGATTATAAAATATGTTTTATATTTTGAGATGTTGAATTTATATTTTAATATTTTTGCATAAGCTAATGCCTATTAAATTTGTATAAAAAATATTTTAAAAAATAAGTAATTCTTAAAATTCAAAACTAAATTTAAAATTATAAAAATAATTATAAAATTATTTGAAAATCATAAATTATATTTTTTATGTATTTGTAAATTTTTAATTTTAAAAATTTATTTGAAATGTTTAAGAATTATATATTTTTTACTTTTTAGATTATTTGAAATTTATGTTTAATTTTAAAATTAGTTAATTTTTTTTAATTATTTTATAAAATATTTATTAACATTTAAAATTATTTAAAAATTTTGAAATAATTTTTAATATTTTATTATTATTATTATTAATAGTTTAGTTATAAAAAATAGATATTAAAAAAATAAAAAATTAACTAAATCAGAAAAATAAAAAAAATCACAGTTGAGGAGACCATCGTGAGGGTTTTAGGAATATATAATATTGTATTATAATTTTTTAGAATTTTAAATTAATTTTTATATATTTTCATGGGATAATTTGATTAAGATTTAAAAATATATATTTGATTATTTATTTAAATTAGAGATAATTAGATCATTAAAAAAATAATATCACAAATAAATAAATAAATAAATAAAAATTTTATTATATATTTTTAAAATTAAAATAAATAAAATATTTAATTAATTAGATAATTTTATTAGGATTTAATTAAGTCTCTTTAAATTATCCATATCCATACTAGGAATTGTTTTAATTTAAAAAAAAAAGATTTTATTAGGAGGAGGATCATTGGGGTCGCGCGGCCCCTCCTATGCGGCCGTGGGCGTCGCGTGCCACCGTGGCTAGTCCAGATTTATGTCGGTGCCGATCGGCGGACAGAACGAAATATTTCATCCGTTTCGACCGGCTTAGCATCAGCTCACCATGAGATCTCAAACCCTGCTTAATACAAAAAAACTTGGTTAATGAAAGGACTCCTACATCTATCCTCTTCACAAATAATAACATTTAATATTCTTGCCTTTCTAGAAAAATTGATGTTGATTGGAATTGTTTAGACTCAGATTGCCATGCTGGCAACAAAGAAAGGAGGCAACAAAATGTGTGGTTTAAATGTAGATGTGAGATTTAGGTGTCTTGTATTATCATTGCTAATCACCTAAATTAAAATTTTCATAACTCATAAGATTATTGTACAGCCTGCAGCTACAAAATTCCATGTACGTTGCTATCTTCCATTAGAAAAAGACAATTAACTAATATGATGATAATTATCATAATCAATATGATGAAAACAGGAACTCACAGTGTATGCACCATAATTCTCAACAATGATAACAAAAAGGTTAAATGAAAAATCTGATAGTTCATCACAGTTATTGCATTGCACATGCTTATTCAACCAGACTCCTACATAAGATTCAAAAATAAGAAATGAGAGAATTATTTTCGGGGGAAAAACTACCTACCAATTCATCGCCTGGGTTGAGAAAAATAATCTTGAAACAGCAAACATGACTGGGGCAACAATTGCAAACACAAGACTAAGAGCATGAAACAACATTCCTGCAAGAAAATAAAGAAAGCAATGTAGTGAAAGCATTGACATATTAAGTTGATAAAGCCAAAACTTTGAAAGGGTCACATAGAAGCTTCATTACCATTGTATAACTTGATAAATTACAAACTTATATATAAAGAAAAACGAAACTGTTAGCTCAGAACTTCAGCTTAAGTTTTGAAGAAGAAACACAGATATTGATGAATGCAATATGATTGCATCATCTTATATATCAATTTTTATCTATTTAACTTGTAAACATATCAGATATGAAGGAAAACTAACATCTTAAACTCATTCTGCTATACAAAAAATTGAAATTTCAAGTTTAATTGGTTCCAATTCAAATTTTTTTGAGGAAGGTAAATAGTTTTATATATCACATAAGAAGGTTACATATTAGACACATGCAAAGCCGTTCCAATTCAAATTTAATTCTATACCGTGTGAAACAAAATCAATTAGAACTCCAAAAAAAAATCATTTCGAACTCCAAAAAAAAATCAATTAGAACTCTATTAGAACTCCAGCAGACGAGCTGATAAAGATCTGTGGCTACTGTCTGATGAGTTTTGGGGACAGTACAATGAGTTCAAGTCATCTCTAATGAAGCCTCAATGACCTCTAGTGGAAGACAAGCTCCAATGGTGGTTCAGAGGTCTCAGCAAGCTCCTGTTTGTCCTAACTATTTGGGGTTGGTCATATATGAATATCACTTCCATCGAGCTTTTATTCAAGGATATATTATTAGTAATTTATTCAAATTATATAAGCAATTTATTATATCAACTATTTTTTTGGTGTTGCTTTTATCTCTTACACCGTCCAACCAATTAATTCATCACTTCTAATTACAGAACTTATCAGTCATTTGAACATGTTCTAACTACATTGACTTATTTTCTCCTATTTTATCATCTATTGCCTCTATATTTAATTGTTGTCAAACTAGTAATGACAGAAATCCATCTTCCCATTCTTAATCTACTACTACAGTTTTTGTAGATGTTGTTTCCTAGCAGCTCAACACTTCTAACCAAATTATGTCGGGTTGTACCATAGTCATAAACATTAGCTAAAAGAGATACACATCAATCACAAGACTCTTAAAGCTCTTCTTCCTTTCAATCATCCATTCTTTATCCTATTAATTATTTTCTTTAAGATCTTAATTGATCCAGGTAATTAAATTTATTGCTTGCAAGAATTTCAAGATTTTGCTGACAAATATATTATTTTTTGCCAACTAAATCATTTGAAAGTGTGTCACATAATTTTAGAATCATAAGAGGTCTCAATTTGAAAGTGTCACACAATCGGATAGTGGTTAGTGCAAATTACCCAATTTTTAATTCTACAAATACTCTTGTCAGTTCTTTCTAACTAGAATTAAATCAGCTGATTTACAATAAGAACTATATCTGAATTTTATTGAATTCATTTCCTCATTGCCTCAAAATCCAACACAAAGGGTGATGGAATCATTTAAGGACCCATGGTTGTTATCAGTTCTTCCCGGCTATAGCATTAATTGACAAGCTATTGGTTAAATAAAATGCCAATCACGTATTGACATGAACAGTTTGACCATCACACATATTTAAGAAAGGAAAATAGGCACAACTGTAATTCTAAATGCAAGAATGCAAAGACTACAGAGTTGCAATAAAAAAAAATTATAAAAAAAATGCATCTGTATTGATAAGGAAAAATACCTTTTATAAAATCCAATAAGGTTGTAAACCAGATATTGACTGCAGTATCTGGGAAGTGCAGAAAAAATGCCCCAAGAAGCAAGATAACAACAGGTATACTGTGAAGAATGATGGACAGCTTTCTTGAGTAATATACCTGAAATAAAGAATAAAAATGTTTTTTAATAATTCAAGTAAATGTACTAAATTCATTGTCTCCTCCAATTATCCTGAGCCTCAAGCAGATATTCATGATAATTGGGCTGCAGAACCAAGTTGAAAAAAATGCATACCATAAATAAAGAAAGATAGTCGAAGAAAACAGCACGACCTTCCGTGCTTTCTAGTGATGCAACTTTTAGAGATCGTTCATCAGCATTCAACACATCAGAAGAATTTGCAAATGCCTGAGTCAATCTGAACAAATTCTCACCACGTGCTTGGATGCTTCCAGGTCTGGCATTCAAGTATTTCAATAAATATGTTGGAGCACATCAAAGTCATATTAGAATTAAAAGGTCTAAGATAAATAAATCATTAACACATACAATAGTCTTTCCACAGTGTCGTAAGAGGTATGATAAAAGTAACCCCCCAAAACAAAGATAATATCAAGTCCTGGAATGTTCCCATAATCCTCCGCAAAAATTCTGTAGTCTGTATCTCCAGGAATGATACCAAACATATCCTGTTTACAAAAGTATAATTAACAACTGGAGACAAAATAAAGTATGAAGAGTAATATCCTCAAAACTATAAACATTATAAATAAATAAACTGAAGGATTTTAGAAATATAATAGGCAAAATCATTATTAAACAAGCAAAATTTATTTCTCTCTAGTGATTCCTCCTAGTCTAGTAGCAAAATATCTTTTCATGAGTGGGATGGCAATTGATCAAATTTGTGGTTTCCCAGGTTGGAAGTGTGCAAGTGGTCGGTAGCTATCATCACAGGCAGGCTATATAATGATTTTTTGCTAAGATTTTAAGGTGAATGCAAGACACCAGAGTCGATAATGGCGATGGATGAAGTTGATCACTGTTTGATCAGAGGTATAGCACCTGAACTTCTGATACTTGCTCCCCTATTCAGCAATCAACAAGGAAGATTGAAGATGGTGGACAAAGGAAGTAGAGGCAGAGTTGTGGCTGGTGTATAAAGAAGAAACTTTTAACATAATTAATATTACGGGTTATGGAATGAATTCTAACGAGGGGAAGCTATGTTGGATCTTTCAGCTCTTATGCCATTTGATGCATTAAGCATGCCTCGACTGATGATCTTGCAACAAGAAACAAGAGGAATTACTGAATTAGAAAAGTTTATTAAATACTCATAAACTGCCTCAAACAATAGATCCGAGCTTCTTACATAAGCTTTTATAAATTCAAAACGTCGATAGGCTAATTTGGAAAAGACAAACAAACATAGATATAATATTAATCCAGACCTATGACTCGGTGATTTTATATAAACTAGTTTATTTTATTTTGAATCAGTTAGTTATCACAAATCATTTCCAACCAGAAAAATAAACACTGCAAAGTATTCTGCCTATATTCTCTGTTTGTCCTCTATTACAGCTGACCACTCCCAAGGAGAGCAATGTTATGCACAGCCAAAAAAACCAACATTTTATGCACAATAAAATTATCCTATTCCATGCAACCAAGTAACAGATATTTTCACGATGATTGTTTCACTTCATCCTCTCTCTCTTTGTTGAAGTGCTCATTTAAAAGACTTTGTTGGTTTTGCACTAATTTAAGGTCAAAGGGATCATTGGTTGTGTGCTCTTCTCTTTTTAAAGTTTATTTCATTTGCTTAACACTATTATATTTCCATTTTTTTTCATGTTTAAGTCTATTTTTCTTATTCATGTAACAAGTCTTACATATATATATATATATATATAGAGAGAGAGAGAGAGAGAGAGAGAGAGAGAGAGACGTAGTGCGTTCATTCCCATATTGATATTTAGGATTTTATATTGAGATCCTACATATACATCTAATTATCCTTTTAGAACATATGCAAATAGAATATTTCCCTTTCCCCAAATTTAACAGCTTTAATTACCAACTGATCAATGCCTGAAAAGTCAAGTAGTCTATATCCATGAAATCAGCAAACACTTTCAGTTGTAATTCTAGTTAAAATGAGGTAAAGACAGACCTTTTGTGAAAATACAAGCAAGATAGGGAATGAATCAACAAAGCAACTCCAAAAATATACAAAGGCCAGGAAACATTATGTATAGAAGAAAATTACCTGCGCTACACTAGTTGCCATCGGAAATTTTGCCGATTGGGCATAGATATACGAAGGCCAGGATCCAGGTCCCGATTGACAAACCAAATCTGTTTGATAGGGAATGAATCAAAAAAGCAACTCCAAAAACGTCCAAATTCATCAACAAATATGTGACATCAAATGAATGATTAGTTTAGGGTCTGAGAACTATGTCATCTATCATACAAGTTAATACTATATCAGTGAATTCCCATATCAAAGAAAATTGTCAAACTTCATGTCTTGATAATTCTTGTGCAACTAAGAACTAGAGACTCCAAATGGAACCAAACTTCACCATAAAATTGTTCAACTTTTCAGTACATTATGTTGCATGCTGGGAAGCTCAGAAATGCAGTTGAGGAACTTGACTATATGATTCTCTCGAAACTAGAAGCTCTATCTTATTACATGAGCCATAAAGGTAGGAGGTATCAATGCAAAATCATTTAACTCAATTATGTAAAATTTAAAACTGCCCGACCACTCTAATACTAGGAATAATTCAATTGACTGTATTAGAGTTTTGAATGGCAACATACTCACCTAGCCACATACAAAGATATGCAGTTGGACTATTCAAAACACTAACAATTTAGTAATTTGGTGGATGCTACTAGATAAATGACTCTGAAACTGTGTGCAACCATAAATGCTGAATAAGCAGTAAAAATAAAATAAAATAACTGATGATGTACCATGTCTAAAAAGATAAAAAGGGTTTATATTATAATAGAATTTCAACAACAACAACAACAACCAATCCTTATCCCACTGGGGTGGGATCGGCTATTATAATAGAGTTTCAAAAGGATGGATATTTTAAGCTTCAGGTTGCAAGTAAAAGCAGAGCCATATCCTTAAAGCTGTTTATCTGAGTGATAAAACTTTAAGTAATTCTAAATAACAACAACAGAATCAGTTCCTTCCATGGGTTCACCAGTTATATATGGCAAATTGCCTTGGCATTTTGAAACCACTTAAAATAGGGCATGTCGCCCATTCAAATGACAGTTCTCAAATGGGATATTCTTACTGCCACAACTAAACTCTCAATGCCCGACTGGAATTCTCATTCACTTTAGAGGAGACTACATCAACTATCCTCCAATCAGACAAACCTATAGCCTTTTTTATGAATTTTGAAAAGGTTTTGGGATCAAGAAAAGATTTATATAAACAACTACAACATCAGGCTTTGGGATGGGAAAAACTCTATAAAAAAACATTTGAAATATCAACCTTGGTATTTGTTAGACCATTACATCTCTTGTACATACTAAAGCCATCTCAATGTCAGATTCCATGATAAATTCTTAACACCCATCATGTCTTGTTCCCGAATCATATTTCTGCCAATGATTAGGGAACAACTAAAAAGCATGAATAGAGGACATAGGTTTCAGTGAAATGTTGAGATCTCAGGTCACGATCTTACTTTACACGAGCTTTAGTTCACCTCAGTAGCAGGCGCCTAAACTTTTTCAAGAGCAACTTGTTTGTGATACAGGATTCCCTTAGGATACAATCTCCATAGCAGTGTTCAATGACGACAACAAATGTGCTTGACCTATGGGGTGGAAATTTGTTTACTTAAAGTGGAATCATGGCAATGCAATATGAAAACAAACTATATCTATTCTTTCAAAATGAGAAAATTAGATCCACAAGCTACACATGCTCTTAGCATATTCTTGTAATTGGCTTCAGCATCAATTCACGAAAACTTTATGGACAACAAAACTCAACAAAGCAAGAGAAGTCCTCCGGGTCCCTGAACTGCTCAGGAAAAGTCTTAGTTAAAACCATTGTGTCTAGAGGGTCCCAAAAGTAAACTACATAGGGGGTCCTACACGAAATTCAAATCATGAAGGATCCTTACTGGTGGCTACAATTCTACCACTGCAGCCGCTGCTCCTGCCTCTGTTGTGAATGCTCTTACCAAGCACCCAACTCTCCTTGAGAAACAACTTGAAATTAAGATCACCAGAGACATTGAACTTGGAAGAATTTGGACAATCTGATTGGGAGAGACAACTGCATTTTGGGGTTGAAAAAAACAGCATATTTGCTAGCCTTGTAAGATATCTTCACCAAGTTTTTAAGTAGTTAATTGAGTCATTGCGATGTCAACACTTTGGAGAGACTAATTTTTTCGAAGACATTTATTCTTTCTTTACTTCTCCAGTGCGCTGCTTCTCTCTCCTTGATTGTAAATATCACCCTATACTTTCCATTCTTCAATCCCTTTGCATAGAATTTTTTTTCCTTTCCCTTTCCCTTTCTCAAAAAGATTAATAGAAAAAACATCTGGTTAGTATTATGTCTCAATTAAAGTAGTGTTTATTGAGAGATTAAAGCATCTTAGATGACCGAGTTAGAACTTTAGCATGTGTTCTTGAATCCTTGATAGTTGTCAAACACTATAAATTCAATCAAAATTCTCTTCACAATCAGGCCTAAATGAATTTTCTGAAAGAAGGCTATAAGTCTAGACTTTACTTTCATTTCCCATAAATTGTTTTGATGAAAGAAAAGGGGCATAACAAGATATTAATATTTAATCAAAATAGAAAATAAAAATCAACCAAGAGTACTGTCATACCAAAACCACCAGTTCCAGATGCTTCAATATTCACAAAAGCCCCAACTGTGTTGCTCCACTTGTGTGTCTTGACAAAACCATGAGAACCCTTGACGATATATGAAAAACATTATAAGTCAGATCAACTTAGACAAACTGGCGAACTATAAAGTATAGAGATGTTTTGTGCAAGGTTAAAGAAACATATCAGAAAACAAGGGATCAGCTTCATACAACAGGTTACTGTAAAAAAGAATAGAGGAATCTAGCTAAGAGAGGTGCAGTTGCTTCCAAGCCTCAGGCCCTCATCTCAAAACTTATACATTGATGATGGCAAAAATAGGATCACTTTTTTGTTTAAATCAAAGGCACTACTGAATGAACCACCATACCAGGTTGAGTTTGGTTCAACTAAAATCCTAGTTTCAATGAATTTTTATATTTACCTTTTTGTCATTTCAATTAAGACTATTTGGTTAGTAGGTATTATGTAGTGGGCTCAATCCCACATGAATGTTTTAGAATTATGGTCATCCAATGGTGTCTTATGTGAATATAATAAAGCAATTGTTAGGACACTCCGAGAGAGAGAGAGAGAGAGAGAGAGAGAGAGAGAGAGAGAGAGAGAGAGAGAGAGAGAGAGAGGTGTTGGGATGTATACTGAAAAGCCTTGCCTTTTATATATATACATTTTAGCTTGAAATAAGAATCACATAATCATAATATGCATTTTGTGCTTTATTATCCAATACTCTACATTGAAGATAACATGGTGCTTGGTGTGGCACAGAAGATCATGTTA
>JBBPFQ010976697.1:0-21734 GCA_037974815.1 Kaempferia elegans
TTAATTATATTTAATTTTATTAATTCTATAATAAAATTTAAAAATAAAAAAACTTTTCAACACCAAAAATGGTGTTGCACTATTCACCACACGTGTGGAATTTGATGTATGCATTTGAGGTTTTTGGTGTCAATCCATATTCAAATTTGGTGTTTTGGTGATGAATTGGAGATGATCTAACTTTATCTTACATTTTTCAAAAACTATTCTCGTGATTTGAATCTATGATTAAAAAAACGAATGATTAATCAAACTGAATAACGTCGAGTATAGGGTGGCAAACCCAGCCTCACAGAAGTTTTCCACTGGCCATTAAGGTAAGTCGAGAAGCACTCGTGATGGACGACCTAGAAATCCAGCATCTCTTACTTGCGAATCTTATTTGGAGAAAAAATTCCTACAAATGTACCGTAGCTGGGAATCGAATCTATGATCTCAAAATCATATGACAATTTTATCATTACACCAAAACTCTCTTTCATTTTTCATAAATAAGAAGCCTCATGAGGTTCGAAACTCAGTAAAACCGAGTAAAAAACATCATGCATGCGCTGGTCCTTATCCTAATGGCTAATAGCCTCCCGTGATTTACCTCCTTTATATTGACCTGGGATCGAATCGGCAGAGGCGCAGGAGGCGTTCGCATCGCATTTCGCTACCATAAATAAGAAGAGGCATAATAAATATATCAATAATTTGATTCTTTCATAATTACATATCTAACTTCTACAGCTTCAAAATAGATAAATCTCCTATACCCATCCTTATTGAGCCTGGCTGAAAAAACAATATATGCTAAAGAGTTGGAGCTTTTCTACTAACAGTGATTTGTGTGACCTACATAGGATGATATTGTATCCAGACGAAGAATTACTAAAGAAACAATGAAATTTGGATACTACATCTAAAATGATCCTATCTTGCCTTTCTTCTTCTTCTTCGGCATTCGAAACAGTCTGAACATGTGTAATAAGCCTTTGATTTACTGATTGGCTTCATTTGTAGTTTGGAAGGTGGAATTTTTAGATCCTCAACGAGTATTTGTTGCAGTCTCTGATTCTCCTCGATTAAGTCTCCGATGACTCTCTGGTGTGCCAGCAGCTGATTAGATAAAAGTACACAGATTTAGTTGAGATTGTAAAAAAAAAGTTGACACTTTTACATATATAAAATCTCTCTCTGCGCAAATGGGGAGATGGAGAAGAAACAATGACTTACCACTTTCAGCACATTTTTTTCCAAATTCAGGTTTCCAGCCTGAATATGAACAAAAGTTAGTGCCAGAGCAATGCATAAAATTGTTGTGCTTTCAGCAGTTAATTCAGCATCTCAACGACTAAACATTCAAGTAGCAATATTTGAAATGCTAAAGTTGCATTTCAATAACCTATGAACTAATTGAATTTATAATCTACCCCAAAAAAAAAAAACAGTGTTGGCCCTATCTATATACAACCTCAAAATAATCAGTGTCAAACCATTTCACTAGTGCATAGTTATTTTGTTTAAATTTTTAAAAATACAGCATAAGCATACTAAATTGAAGACTGGAATTGACCATAAAATTAGTAGTATAAGACACAGTATTCTATGTCAGGCAGGTTACCGTTTCATTAACTTCCATCTCAGAATCCTTGAAAAGGGGATCATGTAAGAAACTGTTGATCACCCTTTCGGTGCGATTTGCAATAGATTTTCCTGGTGGTGGCTCTTTGGATGCATATGAACTATGCGTGACTTCTTCAGTAGGTCCTATATAAGTATTTCCAAACTTGAAATCTGTCGTCACCCTTTCACTCGACACTTGTGCATTTCCAATAGGACTTCCACTTGGGACATTCACCATCCCTTTACCAAGGCCAGGAATGGCACCTTGGATGGAAGCTAAGACAGGTACATTGCCTACAGTTATCATAACCTTCTCCAGCATTTCCTGAGAAGATAAGTTGCTTTCAAAGCATGGAATATGAGCACCAAAATGCAAAATGCATGATCATAGAAATATTAGTCGATACCCCAAAACTATTTTGGATCCGATTAACCACTCCAGGCTTCAAGGCAAGTCCTGCCATAAGATAAATAAAAGAATTGCTGCCTTTTTTCACAAATTTTAGGTCTGTAACAACACCATCATTATAAGGAAACAATAAAAAGATCTATGATATTACTTTGATCATAGGAGAGTGGGAAAAGAAAACTATTGTATAAAAATTTTATTTTGGACACAGTAACAAGGTGCATTCCCATTTCCCTGAGAAATTAAAGAAGTTTATGGCTCAAAATAATCAAAAAGAAAAACTCTACCATCAATAGGATTTCTCTAAACTCTCTAGGGCACATCAGAAGGTGAGTATCATGTTTGGTGTGTGTGGGTTCCTGCTATTGCAAAGTCCCGGAAGCCTTACCGTGCATTGCAAGAGATTGTTTCTGTGACTTGAATCCATGACCACAAGGTCATATGGCAGCAATTTTACCGTTGCGTCAAGGCTCCCCTTCAATGTGTACACACATATATATTTAAAACTAGATAGAAAACTATATATGTTGGACATTGAGAGCTCAAAAAAAAAAATGTCAAGCATGTTAAGATCTGATAGAAGATATGTCAAACATATAAAATCTAATGGGATAAACACAAGAACAGGGTCTAAAACCAAATCATAAGTTCCAATTGCTAAGACACTACAAAGGTACATACCTACACCAAAGCCATGTCCCACACCAACTCCACATCCGATACCAACTTCAATGTTCTTGAAGCCCAACTTCTTTAGCTAATAGAGAGCACAAATAAGAAAAAAATACAGTTCGTTACAAAATAGGTCTATATGCACATCAACTTACAAACTGTCCTTACAGAACTATTAACGTGTCTCCCAACTCCAGAAAAAGCATCGGTTGCGCCTCTAGCAGACATCAAGACTTGCTGAACTGCCGGTATTGCACCTGCATCACACGTCGTTTGCTTGCTGACTTTAATATTCGTAGAATAGTAACTGATGATACGCAACAATGTGTTCCTCCCAAAGTCAAGATACATAAAGGATTCCACGTTTTTATGCAGTTCATTAGTATGCTTAGAATAACATTACTTAACGAACTGAGAACCAACCACGGTTCTCAAATGGATTTCGTTCCATAATTCTAGTGCATGAAGCTAATCGTCTTTATGAACTTAAATCCACTGGCATTTTGCAAGGGAAAAAAACACTAGATTCAGACGATTCAGATCTCAGGTTCGGACGTTTTATCTGAAAGTACGACGATTTAGCAAAAGAAACAATCAGAAAGTGCCATCAATGGCACATCAAAGACCTCGCCCTCACTCACACGCTCAGCACTTCATAAAAAAAGTGAAAAATAAGTAGACAAAGCTGCTGAACCATGACGGCAACAATAGGGAAACAATCAAAGAGAGAAAATTTTGAAATCACGATATCACCAATGCAAATAACAAATTTTATGGTTTCCCCAAACGAAGACAATAACAAAAAAAAAACACATCGCTGTATCAAACGCTACGGGATCGAACAGCAAGCGATCCATCGCGGGCGGTGGATGACTGACCAAATTCGGCCTCGAAGAGCCTTTGAGAACCCATCAGACAGCGGTGGGAAGGGACAGGGAAGGGTGTCCTTACCTAGATATATGGGTCGGCCGACGCCGATGCCGACACCACAGCCGATGCCGAACCCCGTGAAGACCTGGGCAACCTTGAGAGAGAAGGGATTCTCCAACCGGAGAGCTGAGATGCTGTCGGAACTACGCTCGGTTCCCATTGGCGGTGAGAGGGCCAAAGCAAAAGGTGGAGTGATTCCGACCAGCAAAGGTTCCCCAAGGCTGCAGCTATCAAAACCCTAAGCTCAGGACTAAAATGCTATGATTTTACAAAGATTAAGGAATAAAATGAAAATGTTAAGCAAACTCATATTTATTCAAGTAATTAATCCAACAGTTAGGTTTGAAATAATAACCGAGCAAATCAAACCGGAGTCGACCCAAAAGTCAACTGGCCGGTCCGGTCCGGTCCGGTCCGCCACACGACGACTTCCTATAACGCAACAGGAGCCCGAATCTCGGTGACACGTGAAGCATCTCAGTCGTCGATAAAACATTCCAGTGCGCGGCTCGCGCTCGATCGCCCGACGCTCCTTATTACGTCGACGCGTTTCTGGGGATATCGATCCGCCCAGTAGTAGCGGAGCAGGAATCCGATCTCCCTCGATCGCAGATTCCGTCGACCTCGTCGTTTTTCCGGCGAACCGCGCTGCCTGGGAGACCACCGCAGTCGCTCCTGTTTCCGCGATGAATCCCGAGTAGTAAGTGCCTCGGTCTATCCTCTAATGTTGATCTCTCGTGGAAAACTGAATTGTCGTACTCTCGTTCTCTATTGGGTCGAGGATTCTGGTCTTAGGGCTTTGACGGGATTTCCTATCGATCGGAACTTCTGTTCGTCTGTGAGATTCCGTAAATAAATGTTCTGGTTGATCATGGGCTTCTGCTTTAGATCGGAGTTGTCTTCCTACGAATTTGGTGGATCTGGAGCTTCATGTGCCGTTAAATTGACAACCTTTATGGTTGTAAATGGATCTGACTCATCCGTGTGATGATTATGTTCCTGTTCCTCTTCTATAAAATTTTGTTTTTGATTTGTGCATTCCCCTATTTAGGGAAACCAAGATACATTTTGCTTTTTTGAGTAAAATATTGAGGAATTTTTTGAAATTATGTGCTACATATCTTGTGAGATTCATTTTCTATTGCCTATGATTAGATAGTTTCTTCCATTGAATTCCTAGACTGAACATTAAGGCTTAATATTTTAAAAAATCGCTTGATTTTCTTTGGATCTTAAGCCGTCTACTTTGGTGCAAATCTAAGTTCTTCAAGTTTCTTTGCAGTGACTACTTGTTCAAACTCTTGCTTATTGGAGATTCAGGTGTTGGTAAATCATGCCTACTTCTAAGATTCGCTGTGAGTAGCAAGAATATGTTATGCGAATTATCTATTTGTTCATGAAGATTAACATTTCTATATTTTGTGCTTTTCAATTGCATGCTTTTTGAAGCCTTAAATTTTCTTTGTAGATCTTAGAGATGTTAGCTTCTGCCTTTTTTGTTAGAAATTGGACTATGCGAATCATTGGCTCTGTTTCCTGTTTCTACTTATGTGAATTGAGCACCAAAGTCTTTAGTAATTTAGTTGTGTGCTGAAACATTGCCGGAATTTATTTGGTAGCAAAAATGCCATTAGTACACCAACATCTTGTCTCTATTTTTTCATGAATTAGGATACAGTCCCTATAATGTAATTTATTTTTGCAAGCTTCTCCTTATAGCAGACCAGCCTCTGTTGCAAACAGAAGCAGTAACAACTGTTGATCCTGTGACAATTGGTACCAACTTTTTATGACTATACTATATGGTTATACAAGATGGTCGATAGTGTTTACTTTGGCAGTGACAATAGGATCATGAATCTATAATTGAGGTTCTCACCCAAGGATTGATAATTTGATATTGTTTTGCTATGTGGAAGTAGAATTCTTATTTATGCTAGGCGTGGTTTTGTAAAGTAGATCCTGATTGCGAAAATTTAATTCTTGATTTGTTGTGCCTTGATCTATTTTTTCCTTTTGTAGGATGATTCTTACTTGGAAAGTTACATTAGCACTATTGGAGTTGATTTTGTAAGTATACTTATTGGTGAATTTTTCAGATAGCTAATACAGTGCTTTGACTAGAGTGTATGATGAAGAATATCTTTTTTTTTCTTCTAGAAAATTCGCACTGTTGAGCAGGACGGGAAGACTGTTAAACTTCAAATTGTGAGTATTTTGGTCATGATGCTTATAATCACACCTTTTTTTTTTCTTTCAATGTGCTAAATCTCTGGTGTCTCATATTAAGTGTCTTGAATAGCTTGATAGTCCCAGAGAGATGCTTGTCTTAGGATGACATGCTCATAGAGCTTCATCATACTAATTCCCTTTCTAGTTGGTTGTTTAATTTTTGTTGATCATCTGGTGTTTTTAACCATCTAGACGGCTCTCTCCTTGAAATTGCTGTTCCATATTGTGTCTGTACTGAAGTAACAGTTTTCTTCGAGTTTCAGTGGGATACTGCTGGGCAAGAGCGATTCAGAACTATTACCAGCAGCTACTACCGCGGTGCTCATGGTATCATTGTGAGTGCAATCCTTTAGAATTAAAGTTCATTTCATTTTATCCTAGTCCTCAAGCTATCAAATTGTGTGGCTCTTGCAAGTGAAAATTTCTAGTGAATGCTTACTCTCTGCCCCTGGATTTATAGGTGGTCTACGATGTCACAGACCAAGAGAGCTTTAATAATGTAAAACAGTGGTTGAATGAGATTGATCGATACGCAAGTGACAATGTGAATAAGCTTCTGGTTGGGAACAAGTGTGATCTGACTGAAAACAAAGTTGTTTCACATGAGACAGCCAAGGTTATTTGGAACTGTCACAATCTTATTGTTTCGTAGTGATTCTGAGCATGAGTTTTTTTTTTTAATTTGTTTGTTTGTTTAATGTTCACTGAAACATTATGACTAAGTTTAAAAATTAGATAGTGATCGCTACCACATTATATTTCTGAGTTTCTGGTTTGACCATCAAGGTGAAATAAATTCACTTTGTTAATCAAAACTCGGATGCTTTTGGGTATCCATTATAATGACTCATCCACTCCTGATCTTACAGGCTTTTGCTGATGAGATTGGTATCCCTTTCTTGGAAACTAGTGCAAAAAATGCTACTAATGTGGAGCAGGCATTCATGGCCATGACTGCTGCCATCAGGAGCAGGTATGTCTTACTTTGCTGCATTGAATCCGCAATTTCCCATCACAGCCTTGAGAATAAATACAAAGCGACACGTTGCCCATCGTAGGATGGCGAGCCAACCCGCCATGAACAGTGCCAAACCACCAACAGTTCAAATTCGCGGACAGCCTGTTGACCAGAAGAGCAGCTGCTGCTCTTCTTGAAGCGTTTGTTCTCTGACAACGCCGAGCGAATTCCTTCCTATTCAGATTGATGCTTATGCTTCACTCCGTAGAATCGTAAATTGCTCCATTCTTTCCTAGCTATTAATTGTGTACAAGTTGATTATCTAATAGTGTAATCAGTTTTCATTATCTTTTGCTGTTGTCCTAATTGTCAGATATATAACCGAGAATTGAATATCAAACGGTGTTAAACAATATAAAATGAATTCGTATTTCATAAGAAATTGATTTTCTCATGTAATGTTGATTAGTTTAATTAATTTCGCCTTGACTTTTGTGGCGTCAATAATAATTGAATATCGTTAAATTACAAGTCTACAAACTTCGAGACCATATTATTAAGTGGAAAAGAGCTTGATCGAGTTAAGATTTAAGATTTATTTGGAGTTACGTTCCCTTGAATCGTATCCACTCATTGGAACTCGATGGGCAGGATGTGAGATCAAAAGCAGCTTTAGTTCTCGCCTGAAATCCTAAGTGTGACGGATGGAGTTACATTTGTCCTAATTCCTAGATGTGTTTACGGGAATATGGCTCGATAAGGCATATTAACGTAGGACTTTTGGATCGATACTTTTTGCCATGAGTTTAAAATTCTCGAAACACCTTAGAAATGTTCCAAAGCTTGAGGTTTGCTGAACAAATGGGGGAAAAGAAACACTTTCGCTCTATAATGTTCTTTTTTCGAGCATTTTCAGCAGAATACAAGGGGTTTCATGGAAGTTAAAAACTAGTTCATAGCGAAGAGAACTTCAAGGTTAGAGGAGCTGACATGGCTACAATGAAATTTACTCATCTGCGTCGAGACTTGGCCTTCAGCTGTTCGAGACTTTGAAGATGAGACTTCAACAAGGCATATTCATGATGCATCCCCTCCAATCGAGTTTCCATCATAGCCATTTCTTCGTTGAGGTAATTGAAACGTTTCTCTAACCATTCTACGTTCTCAACATTATATGCAATAGCTTCGCTATTATAGTTTCCGTGAGTAACCACACGTACTTCAGGAACTCTTGTTAGAAGAAGAATCATGTTTAGCTGGAAAGCAAATAATGCAGAATCAATTAACTGGTGAAGTAATCAACCTATCTAGCATTGCTAACAATGGAAACGACATATTATCTACCATTGCATTCAAATAGAATTGAGAATATTATCTACCAAGGAATGTAAATAGTGCGCTAAGGTACACATTATAACTAAAAAGGTTTCACTTCTGACATTATCCCAAGTTCAATTAAGACTGCCTATATAACTATATCCTAGAACATTCTTGATCAGAAATACAGCAAGAACTTGTTGAACAGTTCAGGATCTTACAAAATTCTGCATGTCCTTTATGTCAGAGATGTGGGCATACATGAAGCAACTGATAAAGTTGACAGCTAACGAAGAATCTTTTAGTTTATATGTGTCATCCAGATACCATTTTAAACATTTTGCATAGCATAGAAGAAAAAATGGAAACCATTTCAACTCCAATAGAACAGATATTAGTCTTGCTCCGGAAGCGTGAATAATGTCTGCAGTGCATCAAAATAGAAAAATAACGACTTGCGGAATAACTTGCCTGTAGTAGGAAAAAGACGGCGAATGCTATGGCTAAAACCAGAAGTAACAAGCTGTGTCTTCTCATATATAAAAGCAAGGTTTCCCATGATTCATGAAGCATAGACATCAGCAGTGAATACTTGTTAGATTGTTTGTCGACAAAGTTGCAAATCCCTGGTTTATTGCTCATCTCATGGATGTTGTATAGAAGGATTCTTGAAGTTGACGTGGGATTTTCTATTGACTCTGGAGGACTTTCAAATTCAATGCCTTTGTGAGGAACCACACAATTACTCAGCTCAAGATTTCCTGCTGTTATCACGATAGCAATTATGTGGGAAGATATATAGCAACCATTATATGTCGTAAACCAATTCAAGAAGAATTGCCAAGCATATAAATATGTATGATCCACTTGTCATCTAAATTTCTAATAATACATGGTACTAAATGTCAAATTTATGCAATTGTACTACAACATTTACTCTTCTTTGATCATGATATTTTGTTTTACACGAAGCAGCCATCATGTGATGCAGATTAGCAAGATTTTATTTTTCAAATCTGTGCATCGTGCAGTTATTAAGGGGTCGGAATACAAACCTCCTGGTTGTGGAACGTTCTGTTCCTTTTCCTTCAATATATCATGAGCCTGGACATCACCATTGAGGATTAGCTCTACCCATTCCAAACTCTAGCAAGGGAAAGAATGAAAAAATGCATTTTATTTTTCAACAATAAGCACTTACAATGCTCATCCAAGTAGCATAAACTTCTCGACACTCATCCCTAGTTGATTGTTCTATTTTCCCTGAAAAAACATACAGAGGTCAAAAGTTTCTTCATACTTTCTGTAAAAACAAATGGTAAACTTTCAACTCCTTATAGTTAGATGAGAACACATGAATTAAAGTGGACAAGGAAACTTCATTTGCCAAACTGTAATAGTTCAGGGAGTAAGAAACTTTACAGAAAGTAGCAAATGACTGATAGAAGTTATATAAGGCAAACAGCTATCACTCTTTTCGCAAACATAAATTTAAGATTGAATGTGATCATCGGTAAGAGAACTACATGTTACAGCGCATGGATATAGCTACCTTGTCCATTCTGATGAACATAGAAAAATAAAAATAAGACTCTCTTATAGATGGAACAAATAGAAGATATCTGAGAACAAAATTAAGACTCCATTGTAATTGGAACAAATATGTTTTGGTATCTCAGACTAGAACTGCCTATAATGCAAGATAAATGAGAAAAGAATTAGATCCTTAAGCATCAACAAACGTAGTCAGCCTTGAATTTCCAGCCTAAGGTCAATGTTGGTAGAAGCATTAGAAAAAACATCCATGCACAATAGCAATCTATATTATAAAGAAGAGATTGTGGGTATGGAGTTATGGAATTCTAAGATCCACCACATGCTTTAGGCACCATTACATCCCCTGGATGATATGCTACAATTCAATTTTGATATAGTTTTAGAACAACCCAGTGACAACCTTTATTTAACTCAGTTTTAGTTATGTAACCACTTTCCATTTTATCATAATATGTGCGTTAAAGTTGAATTGGTCCTATAGAACGTCACTCTTCAAAAAGAAAATAGTATATTCTAATCAATCATACCCTTGAACATGGTCTTCTTTGAAAATGCTACATTATAATATATTTTTACAGTACAGCTTTTTTCTCCACCAGAATCTTGTACAACATCCCACATACCCTACAAAAAGGAAATAAGAGAGTCCATTAACATTAACTAGTTTCAATGGGTTATGTCAGGTGACAATGCAAAATTAAAACATTAAGAAAGCGTTTAGTTTAGTTATTTTCCATTTTCATTTTCTGAGAAAAGGGAAACATTGTTTGGTTGGCAATTTCCACACGCACTTTCTAAAAAAGGATATATCATTTTATGGGAAAATAGAAAATGTCTAAAAGTCATTTTCTAATAAAAGGGAAAATGTACGTTTTTCAAAAAATAAAAATGAAACCAAACGCTCTCTGACCTATTAGCTACTCATTTCCAAATGTTTTTCAAATGTATTACTGGGATGATATGGACCAGAAATATCTGGTGAGAAAAAGAGAATAAACTACACATCAGATGGGGATGGCATAAGAAACAAATTAATCATTTTCTTAAATTTTCTGCCTTCCAAACTCACCTTATAGATTATAGCCACTACTATCTTGCTCATATAATCCGAGCCATGCCAGTTGGCAGGTACCAAATTTACCAAAACGTCCACCAATTGGCACACAAGAGAGGAGACATTCCAGCATGGCCATGAGAACCACGAGAAACACTCCCTCCTCTGCAACGAAATTAGAGAGCTCCACAAGACTTCTTCAAGGTACGTCTTTTCCCCGTTACATCTTCCTCAGTCCACCTATTCCTCCTCTTCCTCCGCTGCCTCTTCCTCAGTCTTCCTTTATCCACTTCCTCCTCTTTCTAAGCCGCCTCTTCCACCTGTTTCATTGTCTACATCTTCTTCATTGCCTCTTCCTCCATACACCTCTTCTTCAACAAAATTGGAAATTGCTTCTTACAATTGAGAAAAATTACTCAGATGGAAGGGGAAGCTTGCATTATTTTATGAAATCTAAAGGATTGCTAAGTTCATTATTAGATGGCAATGATGAAGAAGGATTGAACAGGTCCTCCCTTGCAAACTATATTTGTATATACCTTTAAATCTAACTTTGTTTGAAATATGCTCAACAAATAATTGTTTCACCAGCAACCATCAAGTTATTTTTTTACACAAGTAGCAAGTAGATAATGATTGGAGGCAACCTAGTTCCAGCAACTTAACACCACAATGAACAATCCGAACAAAAAACATCAGATAATGCTATTAAACATGAGTCCTTTTTTTACCTTGGGTGCCTTATTTAGTTGGTTCTTATATAAGGTGATATATATAATGGTAGTATACTATTATATATATATATATATAGAAACATATATATTTATATATTAGTATATATTATAGAGTTAAGATCTGCTGTCCGGCTGCCCGTGTGCGACTCCGTCCGTGACTTACACTTCCGAATGCCCTGCTCAATCAGTCAGGCACGGGAGTCAGACACGGAAAGCGGGTAGCATATCATTTCCTATATCTTATATACTAATATATACTTATATATATACAGTTATATATCTAGTACCACTATATAACTAAGTGTCAAATCCGTATTGACATGCATGATATTGCTGAAATTATATCATTTTGATCAAAGACTGAAACTCCAGCAAAATATGATATTTCAAACCTTGATCTTATCATTACCTAAAAAATTTACAAGCATCAAGCTATTAATCATTAAGAAGCATCAAACCATTACTATTCATTAGTGATGCATTATACACATTATTTTCAACTGACTCTATGAGGTATAACAGAATTTGAAGCTTTTTTTTGGTGAACTATCAGCTCTAAACATTTGCAAATTAAATCTCAGTTCAATCATGATCCAAGCGTGACCACTGACCACATTTTGTTTAAAGCATAAATTAGTCATTCCTTTACACTTATAGCATACCCTTTAATCAAGCAATCTCATCCTTTTTTTCTTTTTGTTGGTTCTTCATGTTTCAACTAATTAGATATATACTAGAAAAGTTATTTGATAATTCACATCTAATCTATTAATCAAGATATTAATGTGCTAGCAATCTAAAACAAAAACTGTGGAAATAAAGTCAGAACACCATCTTGCATTTTTTTTTAGTGATCACGTGTCAAATTGTGCATAATGGTAACCTCAATAAAATTCTGCAATTTAAACAGCTGCAAGACGAAACATTGATTGGGGCTGCCTTTCAAGCTGCCTCATATTGAAAATATGATGTTTCTTGCTAAAAAAGGCACTTCAAGTTTAGATACTTCTGGACCAAAATCATCACATGTAGTTTTACTGAATAAATAGTTTTGTATGTAATTTACAATACAATAACTAACATAAAAATCTAGAACTATTCAGTCCAGTAGTTTCGTCAGTGAGAAGAAAAGAAAAAAAAAAGAAGCAAATAGCATATCCTTGCACAGGATCATGGAAGTTAAACGTATGTAATTTGTTCATTAATGAAAAAAAATAGAGAAACAATAGATTAATTCTTGGCTGCTTATGGTGTTTAAATGCATCAGTCTATGTCTACAATACCATGGTTCCAAAAAATAGTCACGAGATGAGAGAGAAGCGGAGGGGGACCATGATCAGCATAGGAAAAATGAAATATTAGCATGACATCCTTTACCTGAACCTCAAAATAATCCCCATAAGGTACATCTTTAACATGATGTGATGTTTCGATCACCAAATGACTGTTGGAAAAATCACTGCCATAAGACTAACAAGGAAACAAGATATTTGTAACGAAGTCTAAATATTGAGTAAAAGAAAAAAAAAATCAAAACATAAATAACATGCACTTTTTACTGTATTTCACAAAGTTGAACAATTAATACAATTTGATAAACTGAAAATTAGCAGTTTTATTGATGTGAACTGAAAAAAAAAAATCAGGAATGATGCTTAGCTTTCAGCAATGAAATTTAACACATTGCATAAGAAAAGACTTATAGACATCATACAAGAGGGTACCTTATTATTGGCATTCCATACTACTAAACCAAAAGCTCCTCTATCTTGTATGATGTTTCAAGCTTCTCTAGACAAATTAATCCCAAATAGAAGTCAATCTTGTTCTACTAATATTCGGGCTTTTTGCCAATTTTGGTATACAATGGAACCAAACATCTATTTAATAGATCAAAGAAAATTTGGTATACATAACAAGTTTGCATAAAATTATCAAATGAAACATACACTAAAATCCTTAATTTGTAGACACAAGACCATCATTTTCAAATAGAAAATTTCAAGTGTCCAATCCTCAACATCACATGATTTACATTAAAAAAAAAATCTTAGAACCCTCATTATGAAGGGGAGTTTTGGCGCATGTGACCTTAAGGTCACAGGTTCGAGTCGTGAAAACAACCCCTAGCAAAAATGCAAGGTAAGGTTGTGTACAATTGACCCAATATTGTTTGACCTTCCCCGAGACCCACATTGGCTGGAACTTCATGCACTGGGCCACCTTAGAACCCTTATTATTGTCAATTTCATTCAGTCATATTATTAGGTTGACTACAAAAATCCCTCCATTGATCTCTATGCAAAGCTATATCATTAGTAAAAATGTTCAAATAATTAAATCATTTTTATTATATTAGCAATTTATTCTTTGATATTCCCCTTCCCCTTTCATGTACTACTCTAATAGATTCAACTCATCAACCATAGCATATGTTGGCCACTTTTAATATAGGGGTGGCAATTCAAGTTGGAGAATTATAATTGAATTGTGTTTAATTGACCTACAACTCATTTAATCCAAATCCAAAGTTGGCACATTTAATAAATGTGTCAAAATCTATCCATATATGATACCTTCATAAAAGAGCTCATCTATTTATAACTCATTTAAATAAACGCCCATTTAATAATCAAGTAGGATGAGTGATATGACCAAGGTTCAAAATCATGAGCATATGATAATCAAGTTGGATAAGTCATGCCATAGTTTCAAACTTTAACTGGAACGCTACTGTTTAGGTAACGTATCAGCGTTTTGGCATATGATACTAGTGCAGAACTATATGGAGAATGAGTAAGGAGATGAAAAAGAATAATAAGAAAAGAACACATATATATTCCTAACTCTTACATAAAATCGTACAAGTTTAACATTATATTGGGTGACAAAATTCAAAATAATAACAAACATAAAACGTCAAAGAATGTTGAATGTTAATATGACATGATACTCATTGATATGATTGACACAACACGGGATAAATTACCCATGCCGAGCACTTTCAAATAGTTAATGCAACTTATGTATAAGTAGCAATTTACCCAATTTTGGATGCACTATTTCAGAAAAGGTCAGCACAGAGCACAATGTTGTGAGTCTTGGTCAAGCTCAATAAAGGCACATATGTAGATGAACGCCAAAGGCCCAATAGTGGTCCGGACAAAGCACAATGTGCCAAGTAGTTTCAAATTTTGATAATTTTTCAGAATGGTATATTTCAACCTGCCGCTCAGTATAAGATTTCCAACAACGCAAAACACATATGGGAGACTGTATTTTCAAAAGTCCTACATCATGGGGAGACTAGGTAAAGAAAGCTAAGATATTGAAATATACAAATATATATATATATATATATATATATTAGGAAAACTTTCTTCCAATGCAACCTCATCACATATGTCTGAAACGTCATTTGGATAGTACTCATCATTCCAGAGAAAAAAATTCTTCCTGATTGTTCAAGACAAATCATAAATAAAGAAATTTTCCCCTTGAAATTATTGAAATCCTTGGATATGTATATCTCGTATTTGTATTTTAGTTGTCACTAAATTGAAAGACTCCTTCAATCAAAGACTTCTTGCTATTGAACTCAGCTGAACACGGTTACTACGATTGGGAAAAAAAAAGAAAAAGAGGACAATGAAGATACATTTATTAGATAGAAAGACTAACAAGAAGGATGAAATCCTACCTATTCCTGTATACACGAAATTTCTGGACCTCCTGGCAGTTTCCGAATTTAGGGCCTTAAATACAATTACAAGAAAGCAAGACAGCCATTATCAGAAGGCAGATTCAACCAAAATGCACTTTATAATCACATGTATAAATAAGAAACAGTGGCATAGCAAAAGTAGTTATCTTTCCATACCGAGATATACTTTGACAGGATGCACTAATGAAACATTACGAATATACCCAAATAGTTCATGCTTACGCCAAGAAGTGCACTGAAAATCTGGTGCATGAAAATAAAATATAAGCTATAGATTGAGAATACATTACAATATCCAAATAATAATGGGTAAAAATGCAAATAGGTTGAATATTTACCTTTGTCGCCGCATCTTGTATGAAAATCTCTCAAAAAACCAAGAGCTTGATCAGAAACAAATAAATTGAAAAAATCTTTGACAAGGAGCTATAACCCAAAGTTTATATGTCAATAGGAAATGTGATGAAATATGAAGAAAGTTAAGTGTCAATACTTAATACAATGATGTATCCCTTACCGGAAACTTTGACTCTGTGAGAAAAGTGAAATGTTCTGGAACTGCAGTGGAATAAATTTAATTCAAGCTTAAGGAGAGGAGGATGGCTGATTGACTATGCAGAACAAAACTATGATCTGGTATTCCCAAACAGAATTTTTTTCCATGAATGTTTATGTAAAAGAATCCATAGGACAAGTTAGTATGGAGAAATTAAAAGGCAAACAACAGGTTGGTAAAAGGTGTAAATGATAAAGGAAGATCAAGCATTAGTCAATGTAATAAAGATGATTTGATCGACTTAAATTTTAGTAGAGATATGGTCCTTTACATGGAACTTGATAGAGGGATAATATTCATGTATCCAACCTCAATGGATTGGGACAAACAAAACTTCATGATGATGATGCTATGATATAAAAGTCACCTGTAGGTGCATCAATATCCTCAATGGTCCAAATGAGAGGGGTTTCCAAAGAAGATTGGTTAAAATTTTCTTCGCGTTCTTTTTCTTTGATTTCTGGAGGCTTTACAGTGATATCCCTGTCAACTTCACCATTCGGCAGAGCATTTAATTCCTCTCTGACATTGGTGTCCTGAAATCTGGTTCAGAAAGTAATAAGTAGATAACTAGATATATGGAAAATCATGAAAGATATCAGTTCATGTTCACAAGATTAACCTGTTTGAAGATGATGAATCATCTGCCAATGGTTTACATTCCTGTACATTTTCAAAAAGGATGGCATTGCATTGATTGCTGCCCTCTGATCTTGTGTCCTGAGTCATGAAATGGTGAAAAACAAATAGTATTGATGCACAAATCAAGGAGTGACTAATAGAGAAAGCTTTGTAACTCCAAAAATCTGCAGAAAATCTTCAATGGACCACTGAAGCAGGAACTAAAAAGATGATAAAAACTGTAAAATAATAAATATGTAGATTCCCATACATCAACAATATCAAGACAAGGAGAGAACCATCCATCTTTCTGATATTTGGTCATGCATGAAACAAAGAAGTGACAATATGACAGTAACAAACATGGAAGAATGACAATCTAATCTAATGCTTCCGCACACAGAAAATGATAAATTCCATTATATATTTGTCATATCAGTCCGTGCACTTGTGTTGAGCCGGAACTCTTTATGCTGCCAAGCAAAATTACATACATTTTGGCTCACGGATAAGGAGAAAAAGCCAAGTTTCTAAGCAGGTTATCCTTCACTTACAAAGCAACTTCATATATTTCATCTGTTTAAATTTGTTTCAGCAGTCGACTATTTCATATTCCATTTACAGCATATTCCACAACAAGCATGTTTCTGTACGAACATGAGATTGTGTGCCATAGAGAAAAAATATTATGATGATTTAGAAAGAAATTTACAGATTTCAGAGTTTAAAATATTCAAAGAGGAAATACGATAAATGGGAAATGATATGTGAAGGAAGAATGAAGTATGAGGGATAGGGTAATGTTAGGCTTGTTTATGAAGCAGTATTCCACTAGGTATCCTGCATGTAATACTGCCTATATTAGGCATACCTGCGTGCTAGACCTTGTAAATACCAGATGTTAGGCTTGTTTATGAAGCAGTATTCCACTAGGTACATGTTGTAGCTACACAGGACATCTGAAATTGGGTGGCCATGTGTCAGCCCCCCATTGAACTGGTGAATACTAGATATACTAGGAGAAAAGGAAAAATTTGTAAACTTTGCTCTCTACTCTTTTCAATCTATCCCCTTCTGTCTTCTCTTTCTCCCCCTCCCCCCTCCCCCCACCACCCCACACACCCTTCTTTTTACCTGGTGTTTGATGACGTCCTTGAAATAGTTAATCCACCTAATTATGCACTTGAACATATAATTTAGAAGAAAGTTTTAGCTTTGGCATGTCTCAACTCTCAATCTACTACAGTCAGACTTACATAACCTTCACAGGGAAGATAATTGATAATGAAAGAGCTTGATCTGAGTATATTATAAGCCAATGGATAATAAGCTTTGGCATGCACTATTAGCAGATGTACTATTAGATGACAGTTTCAGCTTTGACATGTCTCAACCTTGCACAGGGAAAAATTAAACATGGCAGAGAACATAACATACATAACAGAGCACATATTGAGCATATTCTAAGCCAATGGATGGATAGTATTGACACGCACTATTAGTGAATGTTTTTTCGACACTATGATAAAAAATGCAATTCAGACAAAGAAATATTTAAGAGTTATATTTGTAGATGTTGTTAAATGAACAAAAACAAACAGAGGATAAACCCATCATCAGATGTAGATTGTTCAAACGCAAGCAAGCACATAAGTGTGCGAAAGTTTAGGAACCAGATCAGGTTTTCCATATAAAACCTGAAAAAATAGCAAAGTTCTATTTTAATTAAAATAATATGTAGATAATTGAACATGCATTTTTAATAAACCAAATTTGTTGGCAGATCTTCAAACTAACCAATCTGAACCAATCCTAAATGACTTAAACCAACAGGTAGTTCCTAACATAAAATTGAACAAAAATGTTTCAACGAGCAACTAAACTTCATGAAAAAATTTGAAAACCCAACTCTACCATGAAATAAAACCTATCAGCCTCCCCTCCCCCATAGACATCTGGGTTTACGTCAAGTGGTCAACTCAACCCTGTCAGTGAACTGTTTTTCCAGAGGTAGCTCATTGCTTGGATGCAATGGTCGGAACCTCAATGAACATAATCAAAGCATTGACAAACCAAGAAAAACAGAATACTAACCATGGTTTTTATGTCACCACCATGTTGTGCCCAGCTATCAGTGATAAGCCGATATGCTTCATCGCGGGACAAAAATGATCCAAAGAAGTACTGTCATTGAAAGTAAATAAACTTAAAGGGAAATAAAAGCAAAAAAGATATAACATGTCGTGATTGCTTATTGGTTATGAGCTCGCACAGATACTAAAATAATGAGGGGCTGAAAATTTAATTATCCAACAATTAGTTACCTTTTTCCCTCCAGCAACAATTTCTATGGCATTAGGAAAAATTGCAACTGTTTTTGCTTTACGAATAGCAGTTACCTCATGTAAAGATATCATTTTCTGTACAATAAAAGCTATGTTCAGAATCAAATATCTTAGTAACAAATACTGAAAGAAAAGTTGCAGGAAAATGTACCAAGAGAAAAATAAAGAATTCTCAGAAAACTTATTAACCTAATATTCAGAGATACAGTAAGCTAAGTAAAAGCTGACCAAATAAGCAACAGCGGGAGATAAGCATGACACTAGGAAGCTACAAAGGTGTGCATAGAGGATTGTGTTATGTTAATCATGTTATAAGTAGGTCGTGTCAATACAAATCTATAAAACTATAAAATTCATTGTATAATTTTCAAAAAATAATTTTATCTATCTAAGATTAATTGAATCTTTTATTAAAACTAATCTAACTTAGAAAACAATTCAATCCAAAGTCACATTTTTTTTTTATAATCTAGGTATCCAGCTCTTCGAATCGACTAATCCTAGAGGTAACCGGCCCGGTCCCAAGGAAATTTTCCACCAGCCCCGATGCCACCCATTCAAACATTCAGGCCGTGTCATGTCTTGTCTTTATCATATTTTAGGTCAAGTGGGTCATATGTTCAATATTGCCATCCCTAGCAGATTAGCATATAAAACTAACTTTCAGACACTTCAAACCAGATAACAAAGTTTACATACCTGCAACCTTACTGGGAACAGGACCAAAATCAAAAGAATAACACAGTGCATTGGATAACAACTACCACTCTATTTGACAGATAACTATCATCAAGTGTGAACTGTGAATTGATAGTACTCAAGCAGATCAAACATCCCAATGTGAGCATAGCAGCGTTCATGAAGAAACCCAAATACCAAAACAATAAATTAAAGAGTCATATTGTATGCTCAACGAAACATCAGAATAAGGAACCACACAAATTCAAATTGCATTTAAATAAGCGGACCTCTTCTTACCTTGGTCTCAAATCCAAAAATATTTGAATAAAAGCAGATATAGTGGATGAATAAATACATATGACCCTGTGAAGGAAATCCAAAAAATACTGGAAATATAATTAGTTGTTTTAACCAAGATAACCATGGCATATGCATGATTAGAATAAATGGGTCAATAACATTAAATACCAAAACTAGATAATTGAAAAAGATACGTAAATGAAGTAATGACAGAACAGAAGTACCTGAAGAAGGATATTTTCTTAAGAACATTATTCCACTCTCCACCCAACGATGCAAAATAAACAAAGATGATGCAGTGCTTCATATGGGAATGTGTACAACAAAGTTTATATCCACAAAATTCAAAATAACCATTGCACTTGAATTAACAGAGAAAAGATAATCAAATTCAAAGCATTAGCCAACACACATATCTTCCTTATTCAACTTAAAAAATTATACCAACCATGGGAAATTGACTTATCATCTGCAACATCAATCACTCTTTGTTGATGTGCATTCCATTGTAGTAACATCCACACAATTGATATCCCTAGAGAGAGAAAAAAATGAAAGCTATGTAAGCCAACATATACGGTTCAGAATTAACAGAATAGCATAAAAATATTAAAGTTGAAGAATTTCATTAGAAAAGTATTTTCAAGGTGCTAACAAGTATACTGATACAACAAACTAGAATTTGGTTCAGAATTAATAGAATACATCCGAACTACAGTTCTTCAGTGTTGTTTTCACAGCGTGATCATGTTTGGAATCCAATTTGATGATTTTAATTTATAATAAAATTTACAGTTTGGGCACAAATCCATATGATTTGGTATCACAACAAGGCACTACAACAAAAACATATAACAAAACAAAACACATACATCACAAACAGATTTGATGATATATAGGATATGTTGTTGATTTTTAAACACATTGAATAACTATAAAAACCTAAAGTGGATATGTTGTTAATTAATTAAGAGCAAAAGGATATGATATTACTACTCCTAAGCTTATAGAGAAAGATCAAGATGAGAGTTATAGATCACATCTCCTTGTTGGTTTTGTAATATGATTATAGTTAGTATCATGAAATGAGTTGAAACAAGAGAAAAACAACCAGCAAGTGTCACAATTTGATATATTGGCACAATAGACGGATGTCCCATGTCGACTATAATATGCAATACAGTTTGGTCATACTAAGTGATACAATTAAATTATAATCGGTTCACAATTACAGCAGATGTCACAATTTGATTGAGGTGCCACAACTCAATTTGGTTACTTAATGTCACAGTGGTAACATCCTCACAATTGATATCCCTAGAGAAAAAAAAATTGAAAGCTATGTAAGACAGCATAAATGGTTCAACTCTCTTTTCCTATTTTGTGCCCATCAAAAACTTTGGAAATTAGTGTTATTTCTCTTTGTTTGCTCATTGATTATAGCCTAATAGAAATCTGTCTTTTAAGAAAAGCTAAGAATCTTTAACAGATGCTTCTGAGATAAATGCATGGCATCTAAAATTGTTTTTTTACATCCTCTATTATTGTAAAAAAATAATAGCATAAGTCATGTTTGAAATGATTACAATATAATTAGATTTCACATAGAAACAATTTAATAACATAAGTTTTTTACCATCCTTCCCGATTGTTTGTCTGAAAATAACCAATATCAGAGTGAACTTGAGATAATTGTGTTGACAATAGTAGTGGAAATTGAGTTTCAGTCATACTCAAACCTTCAACACACCTATGATTTGTAGGCTAAAATAATAAAATATAATTTTATATAGTGATAACATAATTATTTTATTTTAACATATTAAAATAATGCTTAACCTGATTGATCATCTGTTGACATTCTATATTGGGCATGTTGGATATACTTTCATAATGCTATTATAAAAAAGAAAACAAAAAGATTTAATTATATATGTTTTCTCAAATGCAAAAAAAAAAATAAACAACAATAAAAAAAAAAGATAAAACCTTAACAATGATTGAAGATTGATTGATTTTCCTCGCTACTTTTTTTT